>VZTY01021448.1:256-57970 GCA_013400935.1 Turnix velox | reverse complement strand
CCTCACTGTAAAGAATTTCTTTCTTATGTCAAGTCTAAATCTACCCCCCTCCAATTTACATCCATTGTTTCTAGTCCTCCCATCCGATATCGTATTAAAAAGTCCTTCCCCTGCCTTTCTGTAGGACCCCCTCAGGTACTGATAAGTTACTATGAGGTCCCCTCTGAGCCTTCTCTTCTCCAGGCTGAACAACCCCAACTCCTTCAGCCTGTCTTCATAGGGCAGTTGCTCCAGCCCTTTGACCATCTTTGTGGCCCTCCTCTGGACCCGCTCCAATAGCTCAATGTCCTTCCTGTGTTGAGGGCTCCAGAACTGGACACAATACTCCAGGTGTGGTCTCACCAGTGCTGAGTAGAGGGGCAAAATCACCTCTCTTGACCTGCTGGTCACACTCCTCTTGATGCAACCCAGGATTTGGTTGGCAAGAAAATATACTCCTGCATATTGACCGGTCCTGCACTGGTCGCTGCATCTCTTGCATGTTTCCTTATGAATAGCACAGAAAATGTCATCAAAAGCTTTTTACTTAATTGGTGTTTTGATTTGTTATTCCTTCAGTCAAAGAAACCTGCTGAAATATGACTCTGGCACTGGAGAAGCTGAACTTGCTACAGGCTCATAGTGGCTCACTTTCACTGAATGCCCTCTACAAGAAGAACCTTTCCCAGCAGGGGGGAATTTGTATTGAAGTTTGTATCATGAATCTGTAACAGAGTTTTTCATGTCACTGGAATAAAGTGAAGGCTAAATCAGATCTGTTGTTTTCTCTCTCTTCACTTCACAATTCAAGTTTACAAGTTTGACTTTCTGGTGATGTTGTAGAAATCATATGAGAATTGGTCTCACTGTCTGGTGGGGTGGCCAGCAATCTTTGTTATAGATTCTGCAGAGTCTTCCCATCTTAATCCTTATTTTTAGGAAGGAATAAATCTAGCTATGGGTACAAGGCAATGGATACAAATGCAACAAATCATCTTTGTGTGAGTGTTATAGTTGAGGAACATAAAGAATTCTTTATGGCAACAGGGATATATTTTGTGAGACAGGTCTGGTATTCCCAAGGATTTCCTCAACTTCTGATTATAGCAGCAGCTACTTCCAAATACTGTGATATTGCCTTGGGATCACAAGCTTCATTATCTATTATGGATGCTGATCTCAGGCTCTTTGATCAGGATAAAGACACTTAAATTCTGATGCACAGCCATATTCTGAAATGTCTCCACCTAAGCAGGATGACAGCTAAACACAAACATATCATAAATGTTCCCCTCCTCCTGCAAGGGGAGGTGATAAGTGGCTCTTCAAGAGACAACCCTGTCTGAGTTTGGGGTCCTTTATAGCATAGCACAGCACAGCACAGCACAGCACCATTTCATCACACTTCTGATAGTTCAGAATATTTATTCAACACAGTTGTCTGCTCATGCAGCAGTGGGAGCCATGTTAATTAAAAACCCATCTGTCTGTTACAACAAGGCCAGGAGGATGGCTGAGCAGCTCCAGAGGAACATGGAACATGGCCCTAGAAAAAATGCATTTACATAGATAGTAATTTTATTTAAAAATATTTATACATATAGATTTCATTGGCACCAGTGGTGGAAATTTGGCCTGTGGTGATTTGGCTCTTGACAAATACTGTACTATCCAGACTGACAGCAAAGGAGGAACAGACCATGCATACTTGAGGGAAATTTTCAATGAGTATGAGTGGCTTCTGTAAAATCAGATTTTTTCCAGTAGCATTTTAGTGCCCACAGCTGGAGAAGTTGCTTTCCACTTGGTATTGATTTCTGATGTGGTTGAAGCTGACCTTTCCCTGCCCAGTCTGACACATAGACTCTGAAAAAAACAATCATCTTACTCTCTTGTCTGGCAGGGTCTTCACTATGGTCAGAGAGTTTCTGGCTTTGGTTGTATCATGGTTTAATCCTAGCTGACAGCTAAGCACCACATAACCACTTACCCACTCCCTCCATGTTGGAACAGAGGAAGGAATCAGCAAACTACTCCACCTTTGTTTAAAAAGAGAGAAAAATTAATTAAATTAGTAGAAATTAGTCAGTCCTAGGTGAAGAGGCTTAGAAAAGGGATTACACAATCAGTTAAATGTCTACAAGTCTGTAAGATGTAAGTCACGCTGAAAATGCTTTACCAGACTAATTTCTCACTTCTCTTAGGAAGAAGGCAAGAGGTAAATTTGATGTATCTTGGTCTGGTAAGGCTTTAAATTCTTTCTCCAAGAAAACTTTGATAATGTGACCTAGGTGAAGTAACCAAGTTACTGAGTTCACAATCATTTGAAAACCTGTTCTCAAAGAGGTGCTTCAATAGTTATCTGTACTTAGCCACCATACTTTCCTATAAACTCGGAGGCTACTTTTGAAACAAAGGGATCTTTCTCCTTAAAAAATACACTACAGTTTTCGTGAAGAACTGGTACTTCATTACCTCCCTACCATTACATCACCTGTAATGCGCTATCTGGGTTAGTGGTGATGTATTGAATAGTGTCATCAATTATCTAGCAGAGGCTGAGTGCAGAGTGCAGTCAGGAATGGGAAGGATGTCATTTGTAATACAAAAACCTCCTATACCAGAACAAGGGAGAGATGCATCAGCATGATGGCAGGTATTTCTTGAGTTGCATACAGTTTTCTCAATTTCTTGTCTGTAGCATATAAGCAAATGTTGAAGCAGCCTGTCTTTGCTCTGCTGGATGCAGAGTTCATTTCTGAAAATAAAGTGTGGGGATTGAGCTGAACATCCCTTAAAAATGAGGCTCTTTGGACATGTTTGGACAAGGACTAGCAAGGCACATTACAATTAAGGTGCAGAATCTGTTCTGCTACTTTACGATCTGAATAAACAACCTGAGAACCAGTGTGCATCTGCTACCAAGGCAAGAGAGATGGTGAGCTTTTCTGCAACAAAAAATGAGCAAGAGCAGAAGGTGGTCTGTCAGGATTAGAAACCTGGGGAGAAAATAACATTATTTTTGTGTGGCAAAGTGCAAGATACTAAGCCAGAACTATATACCTGTGATTGTGTGTACAGATGGAGAAATCCCTTCAGTAAAAGCTGATGAAAACCAGAGCTACTGGAGAAGTTTCACGGAGTGTTTAATGTTCTCTCTATCATCTGGTAAGAGACCCTGAGCAATAGTATGTTGCTTCCACAACAGCAGGCTTTGGCGATCAAGCATGTTTGAAAGGAACATTACTGGGTTTTGTTAGGTTTATTTTTATGTTTAATTTTGCAGATTTTCAGGGCAATTATTTCCTTTAGTTCCTCAGGGAGCAGAAGGGGCATGAAGGGAGTTGTCTGGGCTCCTGGTGGGGTCAGCACCCCTTTAACAAATGGGAGCAGAACAAAAAAGTGGAGACCAGCCAAGCTCCTTCTGGAAGACAGGGGTGAGAGGTAGGTCAGCCCTGAACAGGGGCTGCTTTGCCTTTTCCACAGCCCTGATCATGCTGTGCTCACTCTGATTTTGACAAACTCCCCACTTGCTTTTATCACTTGCCCTGAGGCTAGAAACAGTGGGAACATCAGTTCATGTCCAAGATATTTTCAGTTTTCTTTCCTCACATTGTTCAGGCTGCAGATCTCATGTCTCCACTCTCGAATGCATAATAACCAGGTTCCCTTAGGCTGAAAAATACCAACACATTTCTTGTCAACCTGTCAAACGTAGGAAAGAAGCAAATGAGAGGGACTGCTGGTCAGATTTAACAACAACAAAAAAAACCCCCCAAAACATAAAACCACAAAATCCAACCAAACTCCAATTCAAAATACAACCCTGGATACAATCCTTCACTGCCTGAGGCACTGGCAATGATTTTTGCTGCGTTCTCTTACATTCTAAATTTTACATTTCAGAAATTTTCATAAAATTTTCCTTACCATCCCTATGAGAAAAGCAGAGCAAGCTTTGTGCATCTGATCAGCTGCTGACCAGGCTTCACTCTGCTGGTCCCTTGGTCAGCAAGAGAGAGAAAACACACTGCAGCCTGTCTAGTCTTGCCCACCAACATGCCCAGGGTGGGCAGAAGACAGAATCTCATGGTCCTCTCAAAACTGGTGCCAGCACTGCTACCCACCACAGGAGGGCAAGTTGAGCTGTGTCTGACCGCCAGCTCTGTGACACCTGAACAACCTTCTCCCCCTGCAGTTCTCCTCTTCAGTAGCCTGCACAAGGTCAGCAATCCAGTGTTAAATACTAGCCAGGGAGAGCAAACAGCAGTCCCTGCTCAAGCAGTTCTGGGTACATTAAACACAACAAAAGGCTCCAGGCTGGAGGGGCTGGCACAGCAAAGGGACCAGGGCTGGCTGCAATGGCTGCAAGATGAGGGCACCAGGGCAGTGCCCTGCATAGCTGGATGAGGAAAGCAGGCACTGGTTGCATCCTGATGGATTATAGCAAGAGGCTACTTAGACCAGCAACCTTCTTGTGGAGACCCCTGGCCAGTAACAAGCACCCTGCAAATAACTGCAGTGTTCAGAATCCCACCAGTGGATTCCATAGAGCAAGCATCACTCCATCCTGCCTTGCTAAATCTCTTCAGCAACAACTTTCCACCAGAATCCTGCATTTGTTCCAGCTGCACATAGGTCATGCTCAGGGCTAAACTGTCCCACACGGCCAGTGTGTCACAGGAGCTCATATTTCATCTCCGTGTACCAAAGCTTCCCCTTCCTGCTCTTTCTCATCTCCATTTGCCCCCCATGTTCATTGCATACCCACATGTAGTCTCCAGTGCCCTCTGGTAACACCTTTGCATCTCCAGTATTCCATCCACTTCGCAAGAAAGAAGATGAGAAGATGGCAGTTCCCCTGGCCTCCTCTGCAACCCAGTGGGTAAATAAAGATGTGAAGGCCTTCCTTCAGCTCCACGTTGCCACCTTTCACTCATTGTTTGGAAAGAAAATCAAGGGAAAATTCTGTCATTATAAATCTTTGCTCCTTTCATCCTGAAAGTTTTTTCAGGCATTTCAGGGAAAATGCTGAGATCTGAATCTATTTGCAGGGAGATGGAAAATCCCTAGTTTCCCAGTGGGAAGTTTGTACACTCAGTGTTCATGCACTTACGAAGCTGCAGCTCTTGATGGTCCTTCTCTTGTCATGGTCTCTACTGTTGTGCCCGAAAATAACGTGGCTGTGCCTGGCTCAGGAGCAGGCTGCCTGTATCCACAGCATGAAACACATAGCCCTGAGCTCCCTCATTTGCCACATTACTCCACGTGAAAACAGGAAACCACTGACCAAAATTTGCCCATCTGCACTGCACAGCACAGCACAGAATAACAGAGTTGGAAGGGACCTTCAAAGGCCATCTGAAGTCCAACCCTCATGTGGTGGGCAGATACATCCTGTACTGGATCAGGTTGCTCAGTGTCTCATCAAGACTGGCCTTGAATGATTCCAGGGATGGGGTCTCCACCACCTTTCTGGACAACGTGTTCCAGTATCTCACCATCCTCACAGGAAAGAACTTCTTCTCAATGTCTAAACTAAACCTCCTCTGCTCTAGTTTAAAAATGTTGCTCCTTGTCCTAAATACCCTGGCAAACAACCCCTCCCCAGCTTTCCTGTAGGCACCCTTCAAGTACTGGGAGGCCACTATGAGGCCTTCCTGGAGCCTTCTCTTCTCCAGGCTGAACAGTTCCAACTCTCTCAGCCTTTCCTTGTAGGAGAGATGCTCCAGCCCATGGCCCTCCTCTGGACCCTCTCCCAACAAGTCTATGTCCTTCTTGGACACATCACTCCACCCACTCAGTCCCATTGCAGTCCCCTCTATCCCATCAGGCAGCTACAGCTTTTAGTGAGAGAATTATATCCACAGTTTGCAGGTTAACTGAAAACAAAAAAAATAGAGGGAAACAAGTTCTCCTTTGCTTTATCTACTCTGATAACAGCTATCGCTCCAAGTCTATCACCAGTGCTATGGGCACTTGGCAAAACGCGAAACTCCGCCGATCTGCGACAGCAGTCCAGAGAAAGGAGAAGGACATTTGATAGTGATCAACTTTTCTATGCCAGCCTCACCACCAGCATTATCAACACTGTCCATAAAGAATTGTATCTGCTGTGGGTTGATAATGGCAAGCAGGGGCTTTCATTGGTGACCTTCAGGGGGGAAGGTATAAAAACCAAAGGGTTACTCTTGAACAGCTGTTTGGACATCACTTGAAATTCTTCAGGAGAAACAGGTAGTGGAAATTCTGTGAGAAAATGGCAACTTTAAATGAAAAAAAGACCTGCAGTGAGCGGATGGAAAATTTCCGTCGTTTTGTCTGGAATCCAGAAACAAAGCTCTTCATGGGAAGGACCTTAATTAACTGGGGTAGGTTTTCACAGGCAAGAGTCTTCTCTTCCTTCTGGCATGCTTAAAAATCTCAAGATGGGGAGAATCATTCTAATGGATAGGACGTCATGTACTGGTAGATGTGCTGCAATTTTTGAAAAGAGCATTTCTCATATATACTTCTGCAAATATAAGAAGACTTTAAACTGATTTGGGGATAAATATTTTAAAAGGACAAAACTTAACACATTGAAAGTTGGGTTATTAATAGCTAAGAGGTGTGATTACAGTATTGTTCTGACATTGCTGGCTATAGAGGATTCTGGTGTACTTATTATATTGCTTAATTGGTGGGTCATGTGCATTCCTCTGGAAACATATCTTGTTCTTCGAAATTCATTTATAAACTATTGTCTGTTCAGTAGGTATTTTCTCTTATAATTGCAAACTTCTGTCTACAATGATGATGTGTTTTCTGGTCTACTTTCTGGGAAAGACTAGACTTTCTGACTATCATAAGGAAGGTCCCTGAACTTTCCCACAGACCATTTTTCTTTCTGCCGTGATTCCCATGAGTGTAGTTTATTGGTTGGCCATTATTCAAATGAGAATTTTACAAAAAATCAAACTAAAATGTGAGTCCTTAACTTTGGAATGAAGAGGTTCTTAGAGGCACTGATGATGAAAGAAAGTGGCTTCTGACAGCCCTCACCAGTAGCATGTAACATACATTACACATAGACAGAAATACAGCATTATTCTATGTCTACTGCTCACATAAAATAGCAAGACACATTTTCATAGAATCATAAAATGGTTTGGGTTGGAAGAGCTCTTAAAGGTCATCTAGTTCCAAGCCCCCTGCCACAGGCTGGGACAAGAGCAGATGATTTCAGATGCAAGAATCAATGAAGTGATATGGACCAAAAATAAACACACCTCAAATACAGATACCTGTTGTCCTAATAACACAAGGAACAACTTGGTTTTGTCAAAGGAAGACCTTGTGCCTGTCACTTGGTGCATGTGTAATAAGCGTATAAATGGTGTAATAAATGAAGTTACTTCAAGAGGCCATACAGTCTTTTGAGATTCAAATAATATGAGCTAAGCACTACTTCAGAAACCCTCATCATTTTCCTAGAATAGTCTTCTGAGTGTAGAGAAGAAGGTATTAGACTTTATAGGGCCAAGGCGGGAAACAACGGCTATGCTGTTGACACAGTCTCAGCTGTGGATGGAACACTGTACCACCTTGCTCTAAAAATGGGATTTTTATCCTCATTTTTGTTATTTCTCCCACAGTGTGGATCAGCTTATATTATGTGGCTTTCTATGTGGTGATGTCAGGGCTGTTTGCACTCTCCATTTATTCTTTAATGAGGACAGTGAATCCATATGAACCGGACTACCAAGACCAACTGAAATCCCCAGGTATGGCCACAGTCTGGGGCTGCACTGGGTTGAGAGGGACTGGCAGAGCCCAGGCACCAAGGGAGAGAAATGTAGAATAAATGAGGTCAATTGTCCCCACACGAGCCTTGCAAAATTTAAACTTTGTCTGAGAACACTTCAGGCTTTATAAATAAAATGTGCACATTTATTTCATTTGCCCATTTTTACATACTTACAAAATAATGCATGTAAAATATTGCCATCAAAAACTATTTCTCACACTGCAGTAGGATTTGTTTGGTTAACCCAACATGACACTCATAACTGTTATTTTTAACTAATCCTGAGGAAATCCAATGCAATTGCTGGAATGATTTCACAGCTGTTCTGGTAACAGTGAGGATATACATGAAAATAAAAGTGTTTAGAAGTAGTAAAAGTTTTAGGGTTTCAATTGAACAACTCCCAGCTGAGAAGTTTTCCACACATGGTTAAAATCTCCTCAGCTAGGCCTGGGCATCTCATACAATAATGAGTCCTGATACAGCATAATTGCTATCATCAATTTAAATAAACAAATCTGCCTCTGCTTTGCCTTGCCTCTTCTTCTCCCATGAAGGTGTAACGTTACGACCTGATGTCTATGGGGACAGAGGACTACGAATTTATTACAACGTGTCTGACAACAAAACCTGGGAAGGGTTAGTGACAACTCTTCGGACTTTTCTGACAGGTAAAAGTTTTCTGCACTTAAGAAATGTGCTGTCACACCTCCCCATTAAGCCAATGTTGCCATTTTCTATTTCTCCTTTTGAAATGACAGAATTTGAGTGGAAAATACACCTTCTGAAAGGCTTGAGCAACCCCCTCTATGAGACAAACATATATAAGCATGTTTCTTAAAAGCAAAGCCTGCTTTTAGAGATTTTACTTTGTTTAATCCTAAATAGCCTTAATAAAATAGGCTAATAGAATGTTTGAAGGGAGAGGGATGAAAAAAGGTCTTGAAAACTAGTCTCATCTGAATTTATCTCATACAATCAATGACTTCTTAAGAAGCCATTGAGTAGTGTTGTCAGAGAGTACAGTCAAAGCAGGTTAGATGCTCCATTTGCCTGCTCATATCTTAGTATGTTTATATCAAGACTTAATAATTTATTTCTGCTTTTCATACATGTATTGAGAAAAACTATTAGAAACTGACTTTACATGAAGCTATCAACACCAAATAAACTCCAAAAACAAGCAGTCTGCTTGAAGCAAATTAGATTTCTTTTTTCACTTTGCCTCATTATTCTGAAAAAAATCCAAAACCAACAAAACCCAACCCCAAACCATTTAAACTTTCCTCATTCCATCTAATCCTGATTCCACTTCAAGTACAGTCTCCCATGATTATAGTCTCTAGCCTAAAATTGGGATGTAGAACTTAAACACTTAAAGCTTGAGGAGAATCTTCCTTTCTTCTTTTGCACATCTAGCATATACGCCAGCTGCTCAGCATCTGAACATCAACTGCACAAGTGACACATACTTCATCCAGGACACTTTTGATGCCCCAAATAAAACAAAATTCTCCTGCAAATTTACCTCAGATATGCTTCAAAACTGCTCTGGCATCACAGATCCCACTTTCGGATTTCCAGAAGGACAACCCTGCTTTATCATAAAAATGAACAGGGTAAGTACAAGCCTGAGGTGCTGAGTAGGAAAGAATTCACCAAAAAACACCCCTGACAGCTCAAGTTCCTGCTGGGAAGCTGCTACATCATCTGCTGCCACAGGCTCTAATCTCTGCTTTGTACTAGGAAGACAAATCCATACACTTTTTCTGAGTTATTAAAGAAATAGTGAGACTGGGTTGCCACCTCTGGGAAAATAATGTAGGAAAAAGCACTCTCTAACTCAACTCTCTATAGCTTTGTTACCATCTCATAGGGCTCTCATCCAACAAAGTCATATATAAAACAGCTCCATTCTGCAACACCATGATCCTGTGCCTTCAGCCAAGGCATTAAGATGTGACAGGAGCTGAAGGGATTTTGGAGAGGTGTGGGTCATATGCCTTAGTTCTCCAAGCTGCAAAGAAAATCTTTAGCAGAACCTATAAAAGCAAAATTCAAACCTAGTGTTTTTGTTTGGTTTTTTTTTCCCAGTGAAAATCACCAATGCCTTTACTTTGAGGAGAGGAAAAATGGATTATTCCATGCCTCCTTTAAATTTTTTTAGGACACGCACATAGACAAAGACAAAAGCAATTAATTTCTGTTTTCAAGTAAGATTCTGAGCCTTCTGGCTTGAATTCAGCTCAAAGCAAGTTCTTATTCTCCACCATGTCCTGATAGACAAAATTACATCACTTTCAGCAGGGCTTGCAGCCCGAGATTCAAGCAAGGAAGATTTTTGAGAATCTATGCAAGGTCCAGCTGTGAGAGGAGAGCTGTGCTCCTCATTTTCACAGATTAAATGAGGATTTTCCTTCTGAAAAGCCTTTGCCTCTCTCAGCAAGGCTCCATGCCTGGGTTGTATGAATGGTCCCAGAGATGCACTTCTCCTCCTGCCTTTGCTGCTACAGGATGCCTCCCTGCTATTTTTGTAGGATCAAATGGGACCAAGAGGTTCTGCCAAAACCAAGATTTTCTAACAAGGCATGTGACAAAAAGCATAGGGATTGAGCTTTTTACTTAATTTTCACACAACTTGCTGCTTTAAGAAGCCCCCATCTGAACACCCCATCCATAGTACAGGAAGACAAATGAGCTGGACTTGTCAGCAGGAACAGTGAGGAAAGAGCCCACTGTAGTACCCACCCTGAGTGGCTTGAAGTCCCGATTCCTAAATAGCCAGCCACAACGTGCTTTATTTCACTCAGGTACATAGAACTGCCTTAGTTGGAAGGGGTCTTGCAGAACATGGGGTCCAACCATCAATGCAATACTGACAAGAACCATTACTAAACCGTACCTCTAAGCGCTATGTCTACCCATCTCTTAAATGCCTCCAGGGATGGTACCTCAGCCACTTTCCTGGACAGCTGGTTTCACAGCAAAATAAACTACAGTGTAAAAATTTCTCCCAATAGCCAGTCTACCATTTGCCTTAGGGAGAATCACATTGTACAGCATTCAAATCTCAGTTCATTATTTACTTGCATACAAGACCTCTAAACAATTTCCAAGATGAGCGAATGTGCTTTTTCAATTTCAGATTATCAAATTTCTCCCTGGCGACGGCATTGCCCCAAGAGTGGACTGCACCTACGTGGTAAGTGCTCAAGGTCCGAGTCTAAACAATTTCAAGCACCACATCTCTGAGAGCATGTGAAGTGGAAGCAGAAAGATTAATCTGCAGCTCTGGAAATCAGACCATTCTGGCCAGTTACTAGGAATGTTGTCAGTTCTGTGCAATTTCTTGCACCAGTACGAGAATAACAACAACAAAAGGAATGTTTGCTTCATTTTAAATTGCATAAAAACTTGCTTTTTCATGCTGAGAAGTTACATGAACCATATAATCACCTTGGTTCCAAGGGACCTTTCAGCTCATAGAACCCAACCATCTACAAGAACAATCCCTAAACTGTATCACAGAATGTTAGGGATTGGAAGGGACTTCAAAGAATCACGGAGGAATGCATTCAAGCAGGTTTTGAATGTCTCCAGAGAAGGAGACTCCACAACCTCTCTGGGCAGCCTGTTCCGTTATCTCTAAGCACCATGTCTGCTAGTCTTATGAATACTTCCAGGGATGGTGCCTCTGCCATCAAAGCACTTAGTTTGCTTTCACCTCCCACCAGTGAAGTTCATGCCTCAGAGCAGCTCCTTCAAGATCTTTTCAGTAGAGCCTGACTCACTCCTTGTTCAATCAATTTGCAACTGTTGTGAAAGATCACTTGCTCCTTTTTCTTGGCAATAGTAAACAGCAGAACATTTCCACTTTTGTTTGAAAAATAAAAAATAAAGAGTGGCCCTAAACAGATTGCTGAACTTGGCAGCTGTAGCCCATGTTGGGTGCAGGATTTGGCAGCCATGGAATACTTGCCTGGGTTGGCTCATAGTTGCCTTGGGCTGGGTTATGATTGCCCAGCCAACAGAGCTCTTTCTTGCTTTCTGAACAGGGTGATGAGTCCCAGCCGCTGGAAGTGGACTATTATCCCCCAAACGGTACCTTCAACCTGCACTATTTCCCCTACTATGGAAAAAAGTCACAGGTGGGTCATCACATGTTTCAGTACCATTTTTTTTCTTCATCTTTGTGTACAATGAAACCTATAGAGCATCTCTGCAATCTTATGAGAACCAGAGAGAGCACCAATTTTATGACTATATTTTTGAATTGGTAGTGTAAAATTAAAATACCTTTTCCCCCCCTTTCCTCCTAGCCCAGCTACAGCAATCCTTTGGTAGCTGTGAAATTTCTCAACATTACAAGGAATGTAGAACTTCAAATAGTGTGCAAAGTCATTGGAGCTGGAATTACCTTTGACAACGTTCACGATCCATATGAAGGAAAAGTTGAATTTAAATTGAAAATAGAAGACTGAGAAGCAACAGGGACGCTTCTGAAAAACACGTGTGAAGAGTTACTTAACCATTGTCATATCAATCTGTATTTATTTTCTCACCACAATTTCTGTTTAAACTGCAAAGAGACGTTTTCTACAGCAAGATGACCCATATAGCTAAAAATCAAGACATCACTCTCAGCATATGAAGGAGTGGGATTATCTCAATGTACAGTCTTTCCTGTTCCAAGGCTATCACTTACTGCTGCCTCTATGCAAGGACTTCTACAAAACTAATTTTGTCTAAGCTGTGCAAGTGTCTTCAAAGAAAATAAGTGTAGGATCAAAATATCCTTCTTAGTCACTTTCCCAACCATGATAAATGACTGATGCGTGATACTAAATCTTTGATACTGAGAAATAATTACCTAGAAAAAAGACAGCAAAACTTTGAAATACTAACAAGTAATATAGTTCTCAGTTTCTCTTGTATAGAATCATAGGATGTGTTGGAAAGGCTCTTCAAAGGTCATCTAGTCCAACCACCCCGCAGTGAGCAGGGACATCTTGCTCTAGATCAAGCAGCTCAGAGCTTCATCAGGCCTTGCCTTGAGTATTTCGAAGAATGGGGTCCACATTCACCTCTCTGGGCAGAAAACATAGCAGCATAACATGTATAAGTTATTCAGGTATATTAAAATTACCTGTATCCACTGCATTGTGTTTTTGTACTAGTTAGCCATGTCAGATTTTTTAAGTTGACAGATCAACATCTGCAAAGGAAATTAACTTGAAAGCTTACTTGAAATTTTATTGTCCCAACTAGAATTTCTGTATAACTTAATAAAAGCGACCAGCAAGGATGTAATGTCCTGTTACAGCCAAGAAAACTGTGTTCATTTAATTTTTTCATTTAACATTTTTTCGTTGTTTTTGTTTGTTGGTTTGGTTTTCTCCAGTAGAATAACCCTGTATTACAATGATGAGATTTAGGTCACTTGGAATAATTTGGAAGATCATTACATTCAACACAGGGAGATGCTGAGACTTCCCACTCTCTGCACAGCTGTGGCTACAGGATAACCTGGACTGATTTCACAGAAAGTTCTTGGATGAGATGAGCACAATGAAAGATTCAAGTGGCCCCATGTCAACCAAAGGATGAAAGGAGGTGGTGGAGAAGTGAGGATCAGTCTCTTCTCCCAAGCAACAGACAATAGGACAAGAGGAAATGGTCTCTTGAGTTGTGGCAAGGAAGGTTTAGACAGGGTACTAGGAAAAGTTTTTACTCTGAAGGCCTTACCAGGTATTAGAACAGGCTGCCCAGGAAAGTGGCTGAAGACACCACACCATCCCTGGAGACAGGTAGACAAAGAGCTAGAGATACGGTTCAGAGATGGTTCTTGTCAGAGTTAGGTTGATGGTCAGACCTGATGATCTGCAAGATCCAACCAAGATGATTCTGATGTCTCCTGAGATCAAGAGAGGAACTACAGGTCCACTAGATCTGTTTTTCACAAAGACTGCCACCCTGAATTCAGATTTCTGTTGAACTTTTAGCCATCTGAAATTATTCTTTCTTCACTGGAACTAATTCTACAGAACAAGGTCTGTGGCAAGCATACCTGAAATAGAAATGCCCTATGAAATCTCTAAAATTATCTGGGTATAGTTAATATTAATTTGCCTGGAAACCAAATACAAGCATACTTCAAGTAGCAGAATGTGAGCCTTTTGTTACAGTGCAATGACACAGGCAGCACAATATTAGACACAAGCATTTCATGTAAGTGTGCAATGAGCACATCAAAAGTAGGCAAGACAAGACTGCAGAGCTGTAGTTTGGCAACATCCAAGTGACAGAAGTTGAAAGACCAAAGTAAGCACAGGGGAAGGAAACTGGGCAGGGCACCCTGTCCATGACACAAGAGGGGTGACAGGTGAAAGCAAAACCAAGTTAAGTAGCAGCTAAATCCCCCTTCAGGTGCAGGAAGGAGAGGAGGCAAGACACACAAAACTCCAGCAAGGTCAGGGGAGAAGTGAAAACGGACACTTCCTTAGGCAGAAGAGCTCTCCAGCCTGATTACCTTCAACTTAGAGGCTAAGAAAGACTATGGCCATTGGTGCTACCTCTACATCAGCAGCTCTATGCTACCGTATAGTCACAGTTCATTTACTATACAAGTGCTATAGACTAGGAGTTCTGCATAAATAGCAATAACGGTTAATAATATATGAAAGTGTGTTAAGGAATTAATTCAGCAGTTTTGTTTTCAAGTTTAAAACTCCATTTGTCTTTCAAGTACTCCCACTGCAAGTCTCCAGTTCCTTGGAGACGCACATACACACACATTGAAGGACAGACATGCACGCATTTAGATGTACATACGTAAGTCTTTGCTGCTTTGATGCTTATGCTGCTCACTACATGAAATGACTACATGTAGTGCTGGGCTGTGCCATCATAGGATAACAGAAGACATGTACATTGAAGATAAGAACAGAGTACCAGCAGTGAACAACTAGTAAAGCCAATAAGTCCTAATATCTACTATTAAAAATTACAAGAATGCAGAAAAACACTGAATGTAACCTACTTGATGCTTAAGAGGATTTTTCCGTGTATGTACTGTAACTATGAGACTGCAGCAAGTTCAAAAAATTTGCCCTATACCTTTCAGAATTCCTAACTGCTATAGTCTAAAAATTAAATCTTTCCTTAATGGCCTCCCATGACGTCATTGCTATTGCACTTGGGAATTCCTCTCATCATTTCATGTAACTGATTTCAATTTCTTACCTGCAATAAAAGCCAGGCAGAGATTGATTCAGCAGCAAATAAAACAGTCTAACTATGCACTACTTTTGTAATTGGATGTAAAATAACAGCTCCATCAATAAAGCTTAGAGAAAATACTTAATGCTTTGCATATAAACTCTCTTCACAAGGTTAATTTCTTTCAGATACAAAAGTTCAAGCTCAAACAAGATGATCCTGTTAAACGTAAAATAAGAATGAGCATGAAAGAACATTTTCCTTCCCTTAATTGAACTTGAAACATTCTCCCTTGCTAGGTACAAAGACTGCTCACTTTTAAGATTTCTTTTTCATTATGCCAGAGTTCTAACACTAGACACATGGCACTTCTCATTCAGTTATGAGCAGAAATTGATCTGCAAATTCCCTTCTTGGGATCCAACACATCTCTCTCGTTTGATCTAAAACTGAAAAGTAGTAAATTCTGGAGAGACACTAGGGAAAAGCCTTTCATCGTTAATGCATTTATTTATGTATAGTCCTGCTGTTACCAATGTGGGAATTCTGTCATTCCAATCTAAATACACTCCAGGGGCTTATAACCATCTTTAGAGACTGGCTGATTTTAACTATTCCAATTTCAAATCCTTTAAGCTTGTATCATCTTTCTCTGCTAGTGACAAGTACTACTGAAACAGCATCTTTTTGTGTGACTTGATACAAATGCAGTAATTTCTTCTTTTTTCTTAATAAACCAAAATGGGGTTCCTTTATTACTAAAAGATCTTGACCTTTGGAGAATGGACTTTCTTATTAACCTTCCTCAGTTTTTTCAGTACCCTTGTGCAATCGCTCACTGTTGGAGTCACTTTAGGTATTTGGATGTAACACCACTTTCTAACCCACTAATTTTATCCACACATCTAAAATGGGATTAGCTATTTCTTCAGAACACAGTGTAGGAGACATAACCAGTTCTTACCTACCAGAAGGCTGGGAGAGCTATGGCTCTTGTAAAAGGGTCTGAGGACACCTCATAGAAGGCTACCAGTACCTGAAGGGGGCCTACAGAAAAGCTGGGGAGAAACTGCTTGGCAGGCCATTTCAGCGATAGCCCGAGAGGCAATGGGTTTTAACTAGAGCAGGGCAGGTTTAGATTAGAAGTCATGGAGAAGTTCTTCACCATGAAGGTGATGAGGAACAGCCCAGGCTGCCCAGAGAGGTGGTAGAGGCCCCATACCTGGAGATGTTCAAAGCCAGGCTTGATGAAGCTCTGAGCAGCCCGATCTAGTGCAAGATGTCCCTGCACACTTCATGGGAGCTGTGGACTAAATGGCCTTTGAAGGTCCTTTCCAGCCCTATGACTTCCAGTTAACAATAATCTCATCTTTATTCTCTGATACATCAGGACATTTTGCCATTATCACAGCCAAGCTGCTAGTCAGTAATCATGACTTTCTCTAGTTAATGTTTCACTTGTTAGTGCTGAGGTACTCTTAATGTCTCTCTGCAGGACAGCAGTTCTCCAGCTGAGACAGATGTAGCAGCTAGGTGACCAGATTCTCACCATACCAGATGAGATTTACCTAGTAACCAAACACTGAAAGTAGGAAACATCTGTGTATGTCATTTGTTGCCCTTCACTTGCTTTCAACATCAGCTTCTCAGAAATCTTACCTTCAAAGTCTTCACTTCGACCTGCTCATCTAACTACCTTTTCCATCAATCACAGCAATTTGGCAAATTTTGACAGATTCTGAAGTTTCGATTCCTTTTCTGATGGTACATGGGCAAGGCAGATGGACCACTTGTTGGTCTGTTCATGATACTGCTGTGTGACATACTCAAATGTGTTTTCCACTCTCTTATGGAATTCATATGGCTCTTTCGTCTGGAAGGCATCTCAGATCATCTTTGGTCCAATCCCTACTCAAAGCACAGTCAGCTGTTGAAGTCACACACTACATTGCTCAGGGCTTTTATCCTGTCTGGTCTTGAAAATCCTAAGGATGAAGTCAGCACAATCTCTCTGGTTAACCTGCTCCACAACTTGATCATCCCAAGTTCTTCCTTAACCCAAGATGGAAACACTCTTGTTTAATCCTGTGTGTGTTGTCTCTCATGCATCATTGTGGACTGATTCCATCTTTGCAAAAACCTTTTCATAGTACCAGAAGGCTGCCATTAGGTTTCTTCAGGCTTAGCAAGCCATGCTCTCTCTTACTCTCCTCATACAGCAAGGGCCCCCTGAGAATCTTGGCAACCCTCCAGAATCCACAGAAGCTCAGGAAAGAATCAGAGACCAAGAAAACCTTGGAAGACACCTTACATCTCAGATTTATACAACAGGGACATTAAAAGTTGCTGCTCTCATTGTGCTGGCTTGTCTTTGCTTTTCCTGATAAATGAATGGTAATTAAGGTGAAGCAAGGCTTTAACAATAAAGCATGTGTATTAATATTCATACCTTTCATAAGCTGATGAGAAGGGCCGAAAGTGCAGTAGTCAAGATATATACCCAACTACTCTTCTCATAAGAAGACAAAAGCAATTCCCTGCAGGAAACATCAAACTGCTTGGAAAAAATAGTGTATTTCTACCGATGATTGTTCCAGTAGTATCATATCAATGCTTTTTTTCCTTTCATCCTTTTTATACTCAGTACCCATTTTACAGATTTCTCATTGAAGATTTCACAAGCCATGTATTCACCGATACATAAATTAAGGGATTTATCGTGTGATGGTTACATCTTCCCATGGACAATTTCAGTAATTGCTATCTTCTACAGCTGGTACCCTATCAGCTCCTTTTTTTTTTCTTCTCTGCAAAATCTGCCTTGAATTGAAGGAAGACTAGAAAAGTTTCCCAAGTCATAATTACTCTTTTGTAGTTAAGATAAGCAAAATCTTACACGAAAAGCTGAACAGCTTACTTTTGAAACAATTCAATAAATCCTTCTTGTCATACATGTCAAAATAGAAAGACAGGTTTTCAAAGCTAAGGGTAACTTTAGAAAAATGTCAAAAACCTCAAAATGTTCACAGGATTTAATTACAAGACCATTTCAAAGACTTCACAAATTCACACTTCACAAATTCTCTTCTTCAGAACAAATGAGTACTGAAAAATTAAAAGGAGTTACAGTATATTCCTTCCCTACCACGCTTTTCCACAAACTGAGTCCTTACTACCACCCTCATAACCTTTGTAGTAACTTAATCTTTCTTAAACAGAATTCCAGTTTCAATGTCCTTATGGCATTTTTCATTTCCACCAATTTCTTCAGCAATTCCCTGTCCATTATTTCCTCTTAGATTGTTTGTGCTTTTGACCTTCCTGTGTAGTATTATCCTCTTCAGAGATCATAACCACACAGCTTGAAGTTCTCTCCTACCTTGCAGTTCTTTTCATGTCTCACATTATTACATATTTTCTATGGATTTCTCTGTCTTCTTTTTGAATGAAGTTTCTACTACTAGCCTTTTTGTTGTCCTAGCCTAGCCTTCTCGTTTTCTCATTACTTCCTTTCAATTTATACCTTCTTCTATGTAGAGACACAAAGTTTATATCTCCTGATTTTTTCCCTTTAGTACTACTTCTTTAAGTATTCTTTCTTCATTTCCACCTCCTACTTTCCCATTTGGATTTTTTGATTTTTTAAAAAAAAAATTTCCTTCTCTAGCTTAAGACTACAACCAGGTAACTGCCTGAAACCTAGCAAGTAATTAAAAAGGTCCATCTCTTTTTATAATGTCATAGCTCCCTTTACTAGAAAGCTCTCCTGAAACAAAGATTACAGAGTCAGAATCATTTAGGTAAAAGATCTTCAAGATCATTAGATAGAGTCCAACCACAAATACAATACAGATTCATTCCCTCAAACCACTCCAATTCTGTTTGTTTAAACTTTCACATTGCATTTCTGAAATTCATCAACCAAAAAGCAAGAAAAGTAACATCTTTTGAAATGTATGTTTTGCCACACTTTCAGCTTTACCCTGTCTCATCTGAGGTCTATTCCACTGGTAAGAACCAAAAGGAAACTCTCATATCCTTTCAGCCTTCCTTACTGAACATCCCTGTAGTCATTCTTTGCAGGTAAATTTTGACTCATACACCAGAGATCTGGAATAATCTAGAGATCTGGAATAATCTAGAGATCTGGAATAATCTAGAGATCTGGAATAATCTAGAGATCTGGAATAATCTAGAGATCTGGAATAATCTAGAGATCTAGAATAATCTAGAGATCTGAGTGGAATAATCCACTCAGACTGTTAACTTCATGATTGTTGTTGGGACTCTACAGATAAAACAGCAAAGATAATTTGAATTAGCTGACCTAACCATGACAAATACCTTGGTTCTAGCATTAGCACTGCAAAGTATAACATCTTCATTGAGAAGAACACACAATTCACGCCCCTCTAAATTGTTTTTTTAAGGCTCATATCCTTAAGTAATTTGCTTAGTTCACTCATATTACAACAAGGTTTGATATAAATAGAAAACCTTCTTCATATTTGTAGTAAGCTCCCATACTCCCTTACCACATAAGATTTGCCAAGGCAAAATCCCTCAGAGGGGAAAAAAATGTAACTCAACATTTACCACAGAGTTTAAGCTTAGCTAGGAGCCATTACCAGACAGAGCAGTAATTAATACTAAGCAACAGCTCCCTGGAATTTGTGTAAGCAACAAATCCTGAGTCTGACAGCAGCCTGCAGAGTGCCTAAGGAAGGCAGTTCACTAACTTGCAATTTCCACTGAGAGCAGACAAGGCGATCTAACAAAAAGGTGGATGTACACAGAAAGTAGATGAAGATCTGTTTTGAGAACATAGGAATATATGACAGGAAGTCAGGATGGAAGAATATGAGACAAAGTATGACAGGAAGTGTGGGATTTTCGACAGAATAACTGGATTGGAGTACTAAGATAGCCCTGATGTCCCCCCATTTAAATAAGGGGACATGAAAGAAGAGTCTACAGGGTAAGATACCGCTTTTTGCATCGCAAGTTACCAAGAATGGTAAGAATAAATTACAAAATCAAAGCAAAAAAACAGGACCCTCTGTAGTGTAGATGCAGAATCCTGAGATAGTTAATACTTGGTCTTGTGCCAACAGGAAAATAAATGTTCTAAAATAACCCTAAAATTAGAAAAACCACAGAGCTTGTTAAAAATGCCCATGCGCGTTTTATTAATAAAAACTAACAGTGCCAAGGTTAAACAAGTCAAACAATTATAGACTCTTTATATTCCATAAAATATTACAGAAAAGTTTATTTGTGTTTCAGTAAAAAGACTACTGTCTTAGAATAGGCAGCTGACAGTATTTGTGCAGTTAATTGTTTGTGAATAAATTTAAAAAGACTACCACCTGCCCTGAAATTCCTTTTATAAAAATGAACTATTAAAAATGATTGACAAATTTTGAGTTAAAAAACTTAAAACATTCTCTATATTTAATTTCAACTTTATAATAGATTACAGGAAGATGCTTATGAAACAAATACAAACATTTGTTTCAGTACATGTCTTTATATGATAGACTTATAAGTATGTAAACAACTATATAATAAAAAGTTTCCAAAGTCTGCCTGTAAGAAATCAGGCAAATTTTCCATAAGCAATAAATCATTCCAAACCTTCAAGACATTTTATATAGCTGCACCAACTGGCAGTAAACATTTGCCAAAAACTTTGTAATTCACATGTCCCAACATACAGTGAAAAGTATATAAACTTGATGGAATCATAATGTTAGATATAATTTAAGGGAAAATAAGTTCACAACAACATTTCTGGAATTTAACATGTAAAAAAGTAGGACGTATCTTTCTTGTTTGGTTCTTTGGACACTGCGTGATTAACAAAAAACACTACTACATTAGCTCACTATCCCTCAAAAAGTGGCATAGTCAAAATACACTCCAAATAAATTGCCATTCAGTGTATTCATTTTCCACAGAAGGATAGCATTTTATTTCTCAATGATGTGTCTACATTTTCTTTAGCAAACTTTGCAAGAACATTTGGGGCAAAATCCATTTTCCTTCAAGTAAAAAAAAAAAATAAACACAACCAAACAAAAAAAACAATCAACAAACCAAAACCCCCTAAAACAAGAGTAAATAAAGGCTCTGCATTAACACACTGGTATCAAAAACACACATCCACACCACATTTAAAAATATCCTACATAAAAACAATCCTTGTTTGCTTATCAGAGGTGCAATTTCTAAATTCAGAACTGCTTACCAATATTCTCCTTGAGGGATGGGGCAAAGTAATTTGAGACACTTCTCCCTAGAACAATTTATTCCTGAAGCTTGTTGAATTTTTAACAAAAAATAGTCTACAAGCAAAGGGCATCAGTCGTCATCATCGTTTTCATTAAAATCGTCGTCATCATCATCATCATCCCCAACATAAGAAACTGGTGTTTCCACTCTGGAGCCACTGTACTGAGATCCGTTGGAACTTGTAGCCAACATCCCATCTCCACCATTGGAAAAGTCACTGAAAAAAAGACCAAAAACCAGAAGAGGCCAATTAGTATTTCTGGCATTTCCCAATTTAAGGGGGTTCTTCAATAATCATGACAATCATGTATCTATTCCATTCCTCTAATGAATCTGCCACTGCTACTTTATAAGCTGTCTTCAATATATGCCCAAATTACTTCTCCAAAGTAGAAATGGTTGTAGTAATTTTGAAATGGTTCTTGCTTTAGGCTTAATATAAAGATCCAATCCTTTCACAGGTGCCTTAGAAGCATGCTTTCCCAGTTGCTTCTAAAGCACATTTAGTGTTAAGTCTTCACACCTATCTAAGCCCTTTAATAGCATTGGACACATGCATTGTAAGTGAATCATGTCTTTCAGAAGGACTGATCTGGATTCAAAGATGAATTAATATCTTGTCCTTCATTCTTTGTTATTACAAGGCCAACTATCAATGCCATGTTGATAGTTTTAACTATCAGCATTTTTAACCCAAAATTCTTCTCATTATAGTTTCTTTTAGAATTAAAACTTTAAAAAAAAGGGCAAAAAAATCAGAAACTACTCAAACCCCTCATACTTTACTGTTTATGAGAGTAACCCTACAACAAAAACCCACCTTCTGGGTTAGCAATTACATTAACAGAGCATCCTCTTTCTTACTTGGTCGTGGTTCAGGCTGGGTTGGACCATGAATTTGTTGGTTTTTTTCCCATTAAAATAAACACACGCATTGTAGATAAGGTCTGAAATACCTTGTTCCAAGATAAATTAACTGTATCAAGAAGTATTTTAAGAGCCTCCATCATTCCTTGCTATTTTGCCAATCTTTTGTTTCTTTTCTCGGTAGTTTAATGAACTATTAAACTCTGACAAATTCTTGAGAAAAAACAGATCTGCCTCTTCTGTTTCTTTACAAAAGTGGTACTAGCTTTAAACAGAAAGAGGGTAGGTTTTGATTTGATATACAGAAATTCTTTACTGTGAGAGTGGTGAGACACTGGAACAGGATACCCAGAGAAGCTCTGGATGCTCTGCCCCTGGAAGTGTTCATGGTCAGGTATAATGAGACACTGAGCAATCTAGTGTAGTGGCATGTGGACTACATGATTCTGAAGACCCCTCAAAGCCTGCTGAACTTAACAGCCCAGATTGGATTGGTTGCATTACACATAAAACAGAAATCTAAACAGCTTTTCAGACAAGGCTGTTTCTGGAAACAACAGGAGTAACAAGTAGAAAATGAACGCTTGCACATAATTTGTTCAGCGGAATACCATGCTCAATTTGTTAACAATATTAGATATTTCAATTATATTTCACTCATCTTAAAATTATTAGAGCTCACAGAATGATGTGGTTTTGATTAATACAACCAAGAAACTAGCAGGTAGTGACCATGTAAAGAAAAGTGTCTTATATATACAGTAAGAGTAAAATAATAGTTAAATTCAGAAATTACATTTGTCCACAAAAACAAAAGTTATGGTTTATCACTCTACTAGTTTCTGATACTGCAGAATACCCCAAGAACAAATCAATTTTTAAGTTAGATGCTAATGACCAAGGGAGAATCTTGCCAATATCATATGTTTAAGGAAGTTGCCATTTTATTGTCACAAACTGAAAGCTATGCAAAAATTTGAAGATTAACACTAGTCTAACCGATTTATACCCAACTATAAAGGATTTTTTAAATTACACTGGTAAGAATCACCATTACTTAAGCAAAAGTGATGCCTGAAAATAAATCTTAACACATATCCACACCATATTTAATCAAACCAGAACTCCAACTTACAGGATTTTTTATGATCAGATATAAAAAACCTAATTGATAATTTAATCTCACCTGGCTGAAAACCTTGTGCCATTTGATGCAGAACCTGATGAAGATGTGACATATACACTGCTGATTGATCCCTGAGCCATTTCTGCAAAACAAACAGTATGTGTTTCATGAGTACTTCAAAACTTAGAGGAAATACTTAATCCTTTTGAAGTCGAGAAAGGTGGCTTGCAACCAAAACAAATAAATGTATGATGTACTATATCCAAAATGGCACAATTACAACATAAGGAGCTAGTGGAACAGCAAAATGTCAAAATGAAGAAACATTTTAAAGTGAGCAAGTTAGATGACTTCAGTATTCTTACATAATAAAAATTATGAAATAATATAAAATGAAGCCATGACCATGTCGGCACTTACTACTTTTTGTCTTTGCAGGTGAATAAACTATAAAAATTTAAATTTAAAAATTCCACATTGCAAAGACCAAAACATGGTTGTCTGGAGCTCAACAGCTCATTCTCTATGAATCCGTTATTCGTTCCCTAAGTAAAAAGCATATACATTTGCAAACTTGTCAGAAATATTCACAGCAAACCAGTGGAAATTAACCGATTCTAGGTATTTTCATGTTTTTTCCTCAAATCCCATAATAAGGAGGAAAAATAAAACAACAAGAGTAACTAACCTGTCACATATGGTTCCAGAGCTTTAGGAACCAAACTCCTTGCAATTTTTAGGTCCTCTGCTGAACAGCTTCCAGATTCTAGCCCACAAGCCATCCCCATTCGCTTTAGTACTTCTATATCATCATGAATTTCAAAAGTATTGTCAAAATTAAATAGATATTCAAACCTGGAGAGGAAAAACATGTCTCAGTTTCAATTTAACTACCTTTCCACTTTAAGGAATTGCAGCATTTCAAAAACTCAAGACACAAGTGTAAGCGACACTTCACATTAAGCAATCAGTTTTAAGATTTATCTATTTGATAGCAAGTAAATTAAACTAAAAACAATGCATACCATGTAAGTCATTAACAAGCTTAACAGGCTTTCAATTTAATTTTCTCTTTACTCTCATTCCTCTACCTACTGTGTAACTTTGTGTTTTCAAGCTTTTCTAGAAAGCCAGCTTTTATTTAGCAGATGAAAAAACTAACTTCTTGTTTTGAACCAAAAGCAGAGAACATCAGACCTGAAAGCAAAACTAATTTTCCATTCTGCTGCTTGTGTTTCATTGTATTAAAGACAAAGGAAAACACTATTTGGCAAAGTATGATATGAAACTTCAGCAGAGCTGTTTTACTTTGCTTCTAACATCTCTAGGTGGTAACACTAAAGTAATTATTACATGTGAATGCAATTGTTCTATTAAAAAGCTCTATATAAGTTTGGCTCGATTCAACATGACTGTTTTATCCATCTGAAATGCATATCCAATGCCTACAAAAGGTAAAATTGAATTTGCATGTTTAACTTGTAACAAATCTAGGCAAATATTTTAGCATGGACATGAATGAGTGCTGTAACAAAAGGCAGACAGAAAACTTCTTTAACTCACTTATCATTCGAAATACTGCAGTCAATCACTGTCTTTTTGCTGGTGTTCACAATGATAAATGGCAAATGGATGACAGAATTGGAAGGTGGGGGCCGATTTGCCTGTTGTTCTGCTTGACGGTTTCGCTGAACAAGGTTCTTGAAGGCAATTTGCTAGAAAAAGCAATAGGGATATGAAATTATGAATTAAACCTTTAAGATTCTGCTATCAAAAAATATCCCTCAGATAAAGAATACCAGCAATGGTTGCAACTAAATACAGTAATGACAGCATTCACCAGCAGTACTGAAAAATTAAAACACAGTAAAACTTAACTGAGAAAAAAGAAGGCACATTCAAGTAACACAACAGAAGAAATCGCTGGACTCTTCACAGAATGAAGAAGTAACAATGACAGGGAAAAAAAAATTTTCATGTAACAACTTAGTTCTGTTCTGTTTACTATACCCTGTTAGTTATTCTTCTCCATAAGAACAGCTGAATTATTAATATCGTATTTTTGCTGAAATTATAAGCTAAAAAATAACTCATGTTCAGGATTTGAATGTTTGACATTAGGATTCTGAATTATTTAACCAAGATTAGTGACCTTACTCTCACACATTACCAAAACTGGTTTTCAAATGCAATGTTCACATTTTAAAGATCAGCCATTGCAAGAACTAAAAACTGAAGTTTAACTATTCAAGTTAATTGTGGAAACTCAAGTAATAAACCTTACAGTGAGCCATCAAACTAAGATAAAGTATTTTTCTGGTGACAAAATCAAATGAAATAGATAGGAATGAAAAACAAAATTTAACATAGAGCTGCTGAAATGCTGTTCACAGCTGTCTGCAAATACTTTCTGAATACCTTTCCAGACATTCTCATTCCTGCTCTCTAGGAAATCAGAGAATCATCGAATCATTTTGGTGAAGGGAGCTTGAAGATCATGTAGTTCCAACCAACCTGCCATGGGGACACCTCCCACTAGACCAGGTTGCTCAATGCCCCATCCAGACTAGCCTGGAATAGGGAAAGGGCATCCAGAACCTCTCTGGGAAACCTATTCCAGTGTCTCACCATTCTCACAGCTACTAAGGGAGATGTTCCAGTGAACCAGCAGGACAGTGACTTAGAGTACAGATAGACTGAAACTCCTCCTTTAGTCTTAGCAGTTTCTTATCTCTCACTGGGATAAAGTAATAGGAATGAAGACATAAGTTACCTTGCCCTATAGACAAGTGTNAAGCTGTTCACAGCTGTCTGCAAATACTTTCTGAATACCTTTCCAGACATTCTCATTCCTGCTCTCTAGGAAATCCGAGAATCATCGAATCATTTTGGTGAAGGGACCTTGAAGATCATGCAGTTCCAACCAACCTGCCATGGGGACATCTCCCACTAGACCAGGTTGCTCAATGCTCCATCCAGACTAGCCTGGAATAGGGAAAGGGCATCCAGAACCTCTCTGGGAAACCTATTCCAGTGTCTCACCATTCTCACAGCTACTAAGGGAGATGTTCCAGTGAACCAGCAGGACAGTGACTTAGAGTACAGATAGACTGAAACTCCTCCTAGTGTATTGAGGGAAATGCGAAAAAGGAGTTCAGTAACTTTCACACTGGTTAAGCCAGTCAGACAGCAGGGGCAGCAATGGTGCAGAAAGGCTTCATCATTATAAGAGATGACCTCTAATTGTCACATAATTTTATCTATGGACTCTATCACAGAAAAACATTCCAGATACAAGAAATGAAATGGAAAATTCAGAGAGTACATATGAACTCCAGCTCCAGTCAGCAAAAATCCTGTTTACACATACTAGAAATAAAATAATAATAAAATAATTCATTCTAATTCAGGGAAGAGGCTGCTGGCCTCAATAGTAATGGCCAATAGCATGCTCCCAGCTAAACTACAGTGATAAATGAAAACTATGTATGCCTTATCCTGAAATTCACCTTTAGTCTTAGCAGTTTCTTATCTCTCACTGGGATAAAGTAATAGGAATGAAGACATAAGTTACCTTGCCCTATAGACAAGTGTACCTTGACTGTACCTGTAGAATGAGTTCCTGTAGTTGAGACTGTTTTTGCTTTATTCTTTCAAGTCTTCTCTGTTTCTCCACCTGAAGAAAGAAAAATGATTGGTTAGCTTATTGGCTTTAAGTAGCTTTTCATATCAACATTTGCACCCTTTAAAATAATTTCAATACCAGGCAACTGGATGTAGTACATATGATGTAAGTTATTAAGATTCTGCAGACAATTCACAGATTTATCAAGACTTACATCAGTACTACTGATACAATTCCTAGATTTAGAGCAGAATTAGAACACTGGGGAATAAAGTACAATGTATCAGGGAAAGGGTACCAGAGAAGATTCATCAAAGATAAATGCTTAAATGAAGGTGTTGCAGGAACCATGTTTGAGTGCACGCAGTACTAAACAGATTCTAAATAACCAGACAGAAGAGATGAAACAAAATGGTAGAAAAAACAGAGGAGGAAGTTCCTCAGCAGATTCCCCTAAATACTTAATATCGGCTGTTATTCACATTATAGAGGATCAGAATCAGGGGATGAACAGAAAAGGTGACAGGAGCTGCTGACTATGCTGTGTTATCTGGAAAAGTTGAAAAGAAAACCCATCACCAAGCACATTCACAGTGCATTGCAGCATTGAGCAATTATATAATAAAAGTTATTTCTGGTAAATGCAATATTGTATGTGTGAGGGGAAAAAAACCCCATCTATGCATATTTTAGAAATAAAATTACATTCACTACAGATTTTAAATCACTGCTATCTACAAAAATCTTCAGCTCAGTACACCACAGCAGCCAAAAATTACTAGGCAAGTAACAGAACAATACAGAAATTATCACCATATCAGTGTATGAACAAGAACATTTCTGTAGTGAATTCTGCAGGTCCAGTATTTCCATTTTTGAAAATATCATATGAAAGAGCAATCACGATATGTGATGGTACAGATTTGATAAAAGGGAAAAAATTAATAAACCAGGACTCTACAGAGAGGGGAGTTTAACTGTGTTCTTTTAATCACTTGGCCTAAATATTTAAATAAAACTCAGACTAGCTGGATACATTTTCTTCACCTAGCCACCAATTACAGTACTAACTGAAAAATCGATCATCAGTATCGAACAAAAAGCTTCACAAAATTAGCTCTTTGCAGACAGATTCCAAAGCAGTTTGTCAGCTTCTACACTGAAGTTCAGGTCCTGCTGAACGGAATTTAGACTTATTTAGAATGAGACTTCATACTTACTGTTTATGATAAGTGAATTGACTTCAGTAAACCTTGGCAACTTACTATCACACAAATTACAGAATGTCAGGGATTGGAAGGGACGTCAAAACATCAAGTCCAATCCCCCTGCCAGAGCAGGAACACCTAGATCAGGTCACACAGGACTGCATCCAGGCAGGTTTTGAATGTCTCCATACGAGAACCCACAGCTTCTCTGGGCAGCCTGTTCCAGCATTCTGTCACCCTCACCATAAAGTTTTTTCTTGCATTTCTGTGGAACCTCCTGTGTTCCAGCTTGCACCCACTGTCCCTTGTCCTGTCATTGCATATGACAGAGAAGAGCCTGTATCGATCCTCCTAACACACTCCCTTTACATATTTATAATAATTAATGAGGTCACCCCTCAACCTCATCTTGTCAAAACTTACAAATTTATGCATTGAAAAATCCTTATGTTAGTGTAAGACAAATGTCAGAAATACACAAGACTTGCAGCAACACAGCAGTAATACATAATATATACACAGATCTATGTGCAACATCTAACATCTCAGATATCTGGCATGAAAAATAATTTTTCTATCTCTTGAGCATCACTACTGGCATGATGGAAACAGACATTAATCTTTCAGACTGATAAACTTTAACTCAGAATTATTTCATGTATACTGTAAAAGTTGTGACAGGTTAAATCCTTTTATGTCAAAGCCACAAAAAGATATATTTAAGCAATCTGAAAGTTTACACACATGCTCTGCAAATACAACTAAAATGAGTCAGAAGGGAGCATACTAATCTACCTTGCTATATCAGATGATGACTAAAACATCTTGCATCGGAACATATCAAAGCTGTAAACTTTTTATCTAACACAAAGCCATTGTAGGCTTTCAAATACACATACCTCTAAATTCTGACATTCCTGAGCCGAGTTAGTAGGTAGACCAATCCATTTTATTTCCTTCTTCTCCTTAGAGATAATGTTCATGGCCATAAGGACATTTAAGGCATCATAGACACGTCGTCTAATATTCTTCTGGTCATAAGCCTGCTGTAAGACATTGTTTATTAGTCAAAAATATCCCTCTGACAAAAATACTTCAAAATAAATCTATTACAGTAAATGTGTAAACTCAGGTAATGCCTGAACGGTTTCATTTAGCAGTAGGAAAAGAAATACGAAAGGTTTAAAAGAAATTTCTCTTCCCCCATTCAGTTCATATTTAATTGACCTCCCATATACTTACTGATTCATTTGGTGAAATGTGATTATCAGTGGTACTGAATTCTGCAACCAACTCGTCTGCCACCTCATTGTATGAGGTGGTTCCTTTTCTTTGTACCTTCTCACAAACCTTCATAGAGAAATGACGTAAACCCTTGCCATTCTTCTCTCCTTTTTTGTTCCGCTTCCTAAATATACGTATAATATATGTTTTAAGAAGATTTGAACTTTGGAATATTTTATGTCTCTTTTTCAAATACAGGCATATTGCTGGAAAAAAAACAAGACTTCCCTTCTGCTTTGTTTCTCACCCCTTCCCAACACTTTTTCCTGGTTTTTATTTCCCTACACTTTACAATAGTTAACAATTCGAGCACGCTGATGCTGAAAACACAGTACAAATCCATACTTTTTTTTAGCAACTCTGCTAGCTCCAGTAGCTGGCAGTAAGTTAACAATGGGGATACCTCTTGAAGAAGCCAATAAAAAAACCCCTTCAAATCATCATAACAAGAAGGGACAGGGTGACAACCGATAAACTAAGAGAAGCGAATTAAAAAGGTAATTTTTTTCTTTTTTTTAATTTTTTTTTCCCCCAATTTAAATATCCCACCTAGTTTGGCCACAAAAAAATTAAGACTGATTTAGCATTTTTCTTTTTTAATTCCAATACAAACCAATACATCCAAACAGATGGAAATCTGATTAAGGTAAAACTCACTATATATATCACAATATTAGTGAATTTGAAGTTATACGGTATATGAAGTTGCTATGAAAACTTCAAAGTTACAAGACAGAAGCAGTGCAAAGTTTTCTGCATATATTTTAAATAAAAAGTTATTTGTAACTTGAGGAAAAACACAGGTATTAAAAAAACCTAGTATCAGCAACAGAATCTCTCAGTTCTCTACATCGCATTTTGCTGTATAATTCCAAAGTAAAAATCTTTTCTTTGGTGCAACAAGACACTGAGAATTTCTGTCAGAGTTCACATAAAATATTTTAGTTCCTCTTACAACAAATGAGGGGGTATTCATTCTTCTGTGTCTACTCCTAATTTTAATACTTTAATGTTAAAGTATTCTTGATGAATACTACTACACTCAGAGCAAAAATTCCAAGCTATTTATTAACCATTTGAAACTTCTATTGTGCTTACCCAGCAGACCAGGGCGAAGAATCCGCTGTCTGGTTCTGTGATACAAAATGTGTGTTAGGTGTATGCGGACTTCCTACCAGGATAGTATTTGGCGCTGAAGGTCTCTGAGGTGTACCAATAACCTACAGAAGAATTGATTTTGAAAATGAGTATTCCAAGATAGCAATATGCTCTATGATTCCAACAATGCATTTTTCAAACAATACTAATATTTTTTTTTCCTATCTCTATTAGGTGTATTGAATATATACATGCTAAGACAAAACCCCCATATATAGTTAGAGCAATCCCTAAGAAATTTACATTTTCCCCTTCTTGAATGAGCTTTTCATGCTTGCTGGATTTCTTACCACTGTTCAACATTAACTTAGGCAAGATCAACACATATATCCTGTACTCCAGTAGGAAAAGGGAAAAAAGGAAGAAAAAACACAACCCTACCATACAAAGTATGAAGTTGCAGTAAATTAGTAGAGATATTGAAATATTAAATAAGACCTGAAAAATCAATAAAGGCAAAGAGAAAATGCGGAGATGTTGCAAGAAAGGTCAAATTCTCTCCAGCCTCCAACACTGGAGTCAAAAACAAAATACAGCTATGTTAAGAGGTGAGAAAGAATAAGGGACCAGTCTGCTTTATCACTGCTGCAAAGTGCGACCAATTTGCCCAAAATCATTCAATTCTGAGCATACTGCCAGCACATATGCAGCTGATCGGTCTTCCAAATTACAACTAAATGGTCCTGAAGGTGTACTAGCTTGACCAAGAGTAATGCATACATCCACACACAAAGCTATCCTCTCCTTATCAGTGAAACTATGTGAAGAACTCTTGCTTTTGGAGATTATTATTTCTACCTGAAATGTTATAAATGTAGCATCTATGAAAACAAAATGACACTGTACAGATTTATATTCTGTAGAAAGATATACCTACTTTTACCTCCCAATGGAAACAGCAGGTCATATCCCTGATGACAAGTGAAGCAAACAACAATTGAACCTAAATCCATAACCACCCGCAAGCTTGCTTTATTTTCCTGGAACCACATTCTACCTCACCAACATTTCAAAGTTCTTCTTCAGTGTAGCTCAAATAATTAAGCTTCAACAAGACCAAAACGAAAGAACTTAAAATTATCACCCTGGTGCCACACCTACAATTTGTATGACACTGAAATATGGTAAGAGCCAAGACAGTAAACAGGCAGGGGTACAATTACATCTGGAAAGAAAACAAACTATAAGCCAGCATCAAATCCTAGACTGGAGTGTTTAGTAGTGTCCTTAAATAATCAACAGTACTAAGGACTAAGTCAAACTGCATACAAATGCACAGGCTCACTTTTAAAGAGGAAAAGTGAAGACTTTCCGTGCCAGAAAAACTTTAAAAATCTCCTCTGCACTCCCATTCTAACTTGCAAAAGTCTGCAAACTATCCAGAATTATATACATTAAGTAGTTAGCACAATTACTACAGAATTACTTAGCATTATTGAATTCTTAACATAAACATTAGTGCCCCTAAGTTTTACTCACAAACTCATAAACAACCATGACATTGAATGAAAAAGCACATGGATGAGATAAGCAGTACCAAATCACTGGAAAAGTGCCAAAATGAAAGCTTATAGACAGATTGGATAGGGTGGTTATAGGGAAAACAGAGCAAATGGAGAAAGAGCAAGCACAAGCTGAAAAAATGGTGCCTAACGTTTCTTATAAGTTGCCTTAATTACAGTTTTAGCTCCTTGATAACAAACAAGGTCAGGAAAAGGGTCAACAACAAAGCAGCCCACACACCCCACTGTTCTCAGAAAAAAAACCAGACTACCTGAACAAAGAAAACAAGTTCAGAAAATTAATTACTTGAATTTTAATAATCTGTTTTTACCAGCCAGAAGTGAGAAGACTGAGCAGGGTCACAAACTAACTCCTCAAATGTGCTTCTCAAGAGAATTTTGCACACAGAAAATTTATCTCCTTAATTTTCAGGGTTCTAGAGGTAATACTTTTTATAGCTCTGTCTATCCCATTCAGAATTGTAAAGTCACTAGAAATCTACTCATTACAGTTTTGTTTATATACACACAAATCAAAACCTCCACTTTTCCTTTGAAGATATGCAGGTAAGTTGTATTTTTCTACTGATTCAGGCAATACAAATATGCTGACATGATCCCTGCCCTTCAACAAATAAAAAGCCAATAAATTCACAGTATGACCTAAAATGCAGAGAGAATTATGAATGAAAATGTAATTCCCAACAACATTACAAGCAGCTATTATTTCAGAATAATTTTAAAATTATGTTACTATGTAAAATTAATCATATAAAATACAGATATGGATTTGTCAATTTAACCTGTGATGGAAGACAAGAACTTATATGTATGTGAACTGTTCTAAACACTAATCTCCTCATTGTTCAAAGCTTTAAGAAGCACCAGATTATTTGAAATTTCATTATCATTCCATGATTTTGGTACTTGAAGGAAAGATTCTGCTAGTTACCTGAAATCACATTTTGTTTTCAACGTTAAACTCAAGTACATACACAGTCTCACAATATTGCCCAGAAGGGGTCTCCACTATGCCCTATGATGTACAGTTAAAATACTGACCTCCCACTGCTGGTTTACTGAATTTAAATTAAAAGAATGCCTGATTTCTTTAAATGTTCTTGTTTGGATATTTATTAATTACCTCAGAAGTGATTTCTTGTAACCTACGTATTACCTAATTTATTGTTAAGATCCTTGAAGCTTCCAACTTCATGAACAAAGCCCGCAGGAACTATTTGGTATTGGATTAAGCACTAATAAATGTAGTTCTTTTTCAGTTTTATTCCACCTAACTTCAGTCTCAACACAGATGTGCTGAGGGACTTCAATGACATTTACCTTTATGCCAGACCTCAAAGCAGAATCTGAAAGGGCCACTTCAAGACTAGCAAAACAAAATGCTACAAGAATATTCATGTATCTGCATGTTGATTTGAGAGTTCTCTTTGCAGTTCTTTATGCAAAAGAAGGTAAGTCCATTAAAATTAAGCTTAGACTCTGTGCCCATAACAAGTGATACCGATTATTCAAGCTACATGGCAGATCCACAGCATGTGAAAGCAGCAGTACAAGCAACAAAAAAAACCCTAGGAAGTCTCCTTACCACTTGCTGTGCAATGTTGACGTTGGACTGTCCAAATGTTTTTGGCAGGAGCTGTTTTCCAAGCGTATTTACGGTAGAAGGATGAACAGCCAATAGAGAAACAACCCCTAAAATGAATACAAGCAGATAGCTTCAGGTCAGACACATTGTATTATTTTAGCAATCCTAACAATGTCTATACTACCAACGTTTATTAATAGAAACTAGCTCTCAACTGCATAAAGTGTCAATGTAAGCATAGCATTTACACATTTTAACCAATTAAGATTCATGATTTGTTCTCTCACACGTTCTCCTATGCAACCTTACACACAGTAATCTAGTATGATCATGTTTTATTTCCTTTTATTCCAATTTTTACCTCAAAGCAGTGTAATGGAGACAATGTGCATCTGATAGAAAGCATAATCTTCAACCGCTTTGTCCTTTGTAGCTTGAAGTATTTTCCACATCACTTGAAAAACATGCCCAAAGGCCCAGCATATAACATAACCTTCTGAAGCATGCTGGTCTACAGGAGATAAAACTTGGCTAGTACAGGCTTTCTAAGAGAATATTCAACTAAGTGTCTCCTCGTAACTGAAGGCATAGAATTAAAGAAGTCTTCAAGAATCAAGTATTTGAGGAAAATAACAGAGAACTAACCAATCCTGCAGAGAAAGCAGCTCTCTTTCTGTTTATAAGCTATCCATAATCAGCACTGCTAGGTAGGCACATCTTAAAGCATATAAAACAAAAATTCAGCTACAAAAATACTAAGGCAGGCATCCTATAGCAATTTGATGCTCCATTTTGTTTGGTTTGTTGAGTTTAAAAAAAAAAAAAATCAACAAACCAAACAAAAAAGAAGCAAAGACTGAACACCTGACATTTGGTTGTCAGGTGAGTGGTTTAGCAGTTCTTCCTCTCATCACTTCTAAGGGGCCAGTGGGGTCAGAATTCCTCTTCCTATTTCCCATTATCCAATATAGAAACTACAAGTAACCACTTTTACAACTTCATTAGAAAGGGACCTAACAAGTCCTTGATGCCTACCATCCCTGCTACACATTTAGGTAGTCTACAAACATCTAAGAGACTTACATTTTCTAGCTGCTACTAATACACCACATCAAATTTATAGCTTCATACAAGAACCTACTTTCAGTCCCCCAAACTTCAATATGGCAGCCTGCCATTCTTCAGTATTAACAATCTTTCCAGCCTCCTTCAGAAAGTCAGCAACTATTTGATTCGCTACTTAGTAACATATGCCAGGTACGCCTTCCGGTCCCTTCAAGCACGCGCACCACTATCACGGCCTGTTTTGCACATGTTCTTCCTCTCTACAGAATGCAATAAAATTGTATCACCTATCCCTGGCTACTACAGCTTGCACATCTTCTTTGCGGCTTCCTAGAGGTCAACATGGCTGTTTTTAACCTCCTACTTGCTTCAAAAACAACAAAGCAATCTTTTACACTTTTCCAATAAAAAATAAGAGTTGCAATTGCTTTGCAAAATTAAGAAGCCTCACCTATTTGACCATCTTTCCTTAATTTTGATAGGTCTTGTTGTCCATAATTTCTAACTCTCCTATCCCTTATTTTTTCAGGGGACTGGGATGGACAGATAATTCATGACAAATGAATGCTACATGTTATTGTATTACTCCAAGACACATTTTCTATTTTATTTTCTGTTTCTTACCAAAATTCAATTTGTTTCCCCCCCAAACACCAATACTACATTTTCATAAAATGACCCTTACTGATTACAAGATCTTTCTTGTCACTTAAGAGTCCTTATTATATCTAGTTTGATATTTACCAATTATTAACCCACGGGAGGACCATCCTATTCTGTGACACTTTAGTTTCTTTAACAGGCTGATTAAGGGCCTTGATAATCAAGGTTTTTTATTGTTACTTTTATGAAAGCCAAGGACATTGTACTGATTAGATAATCCTTATCCACATGGTTGTTGACTCCTACAAAGCATGACTTTGAAAAGACGTAACCTCATAACCTCCCTTCTCCCTTCCCTTCAGAAAAACCCTGTTAACTTCTGACAATTATCACATTTATCTCTATGCCTACTACTTCTGTTACGTGTTCAGCTGACTTGCCTAACATAAGTAGTATTCTTTTATCTGCAGTTTTCCAAGCCCTAAAAGAATTGGTACACATTATTTAGTTCCGGTACTACATGAATTATACATACACTAAGTTATTAGAGTTGCCAGGTTTCTGAATAATTTGCAGGTAGGTAATTCTCCATCCACACCGATTTCTAACCAATGATGTTGTCGTTTTTTTCCTAATACAACGCCTTCTAACAATACTTCAGTAGGACAACTTCATAAAGAACAGTACTGTCATGAGACTCTCTATAATCACCTTGATCATCTGTGTATTCTTCAGAGACTTCACTGTTCCAGTATGTTTTAAAAAAATACAGTTATTTATGCTAACATGTTCTTTCTTGAAATCTTTTGTGGACTGAACTAGGAGAAATTCAAAAATCTTGCATTTTGACAAGGCAACTCCACACAACAGCAAAGGTCAGAAATTCAGTGATCAGAAAGCAGATGTGCAGAAAAGGACCTGAGGATCCAAGCAGACAAGATAGTGAATCTGATCCAGAAGCACATCACCTATGCAAATACAGGCTTAACCTCACTCTAGGTTGCATTTACTGCAGTAAGTGATTATTCTACTCCAGTACTCTTTAAGCTGTATTTAGATTATTCTGTTTGATTCTGCAACCTACAGTGCAACAGAGGCATTAAAAAACGGGAGCGAGTCCAGCAGAAAGATACTGTGGCTAAGGCTAAGGAGCACACATACAAGTTGGTGTATGCAGCCTGTGAAAAGAAAACTGAAGTGGAATGAGGGTGTTACTTGTGGGAATCTATTCACTGACTTCAGCTATCAAATGGAGGGTTACAGAGATAAAGGATGCAATAAAATTAAGAGGCAAGAGTCACAAGACACACAGCAAATTCCAACCAGACAGAAGGAAAACAATTCTCAATGAGAAAGATAAAGCAAAGTGATGGTGGTGTAGGAGGTTCCCTGGAGATACAAAATAAAATTCAACTACTGAAGGCTCTGTGCTTCAAAGCTGGTCCTGGTTTGATTGCAACCAGCTTAATTGTGAAGTTAGGTAGATGGTATTCATCCTCCTTGTATTATTCATTTAAATGCCATGAATAAGAATTTGTGACTAAAACATTGGCAAGAAGGGAAGAGTACACACTATGTTTCTTTGAAGTTTTAAAATACATTAACATTTCCTGTGCTGCTATACCAGAATTAACTCATGCAAATGAACCAACCTATACAGAAACTGCAAGACACACTGTGTCTCTATGGCACCTATCAACTGGCAAGAAAACGTGAATGTGACAAAGAGCAATAGCACATAATCCACAGCTTGTAAGCAAAGTCCAAGTCAAACTATAACACATATCACATTAAATAGGAAAGAGTATAACCATACAACAACAGGAAAAAAACCCAAATGTTTTGGTTGTGGATTCTTTTTAAATGAAAGGGACATTTTCAATTTGTGTCCTTCCAGGTGCTATTTTCTCAAATACTACTGCACAAATGTTTTTCTCAAAATCACCTTTTTCAAAGGCTCCTAATGATTTGGTTTCATAGTGGGTTTGTATCTGGATTGTTAAGTAAATAAGCAGAAATAATTTTATTAATTTATCTTTGCAACTGACAGACCTCTCAGTTTCTCAGAGCAATTTTACCAATAATGACACTTGCAGCAGTCACTGTAATCCAAATAATCCCGTACTTTGTGGCCAACATACAATTTGAATAGCAGCATATAAAAATTAAGTCACAAGTTTGCAAGCAGTTTCCCTGGTATGAACTACTAGTTCCTTTTCCAAGAAACACACACACACTATTACACTACGAGTTCCCAACATCTTTTTCCTTGTTCAATTAAAGACATCAAAAATAACAGGAAAAGGCCAGCAGAAAAAATATTTACAGAAAGACATAGCTTCTCAGTCTCCTAAACATCACTAATTTGGAACACTACTCTTAAAAACATACAAGCAATCATTAGACCCAGAGATCATAATGAAGTTCCAGAATTCTTCTAAACAGGTGGGATCTTCTAATGATACAGGTGAGATTAGATGCTGTATAAAACATTAACAAAAAACAGTAATATTCTTTAACAAAATCTATTATTTATCTGTATACAAAAACTGTACATCTAAAATTAGAGAAAGGAGTGCCCTCTGCAGACGAAGCAGTAATTGCCCAAAAAGCTGACTGCTCTAGCTTATGAAGTAGTAGTGCATTTGGTGCTTCAGATCAAAAAGGTTGGACCACTCAATCAGTTTTCTGATGTAATCTCTGTTTTCTTTACTTGTGAAAAGGAGTGCAGTTGTAGTGAAGCAAGGACAGCAGTCAACAAAAAAACTAAGTCAATTTCCTGATGAAAGGCTTTTCTAACAAAGCCTTATCAGTCTGTGTTCAGCCAGAGGAAATGCCACATTTTGGTGGAACTGGATTTGATGAGAAGGTAATTTTGCAAGCACTTTCTGCATTCCTACAACCCAAAAAAAAATGCCTAGAGTGGCCAGAAAGCAAAAAACTTCTACCATCTCTCTCAAGTCTCAACCAAACATTGTCCAGCAAACCAATCTGTAAGTAAATACTCCACATGATCACAGGTTAAGAGTTATGCAAAAGGGTTTTTAAAGAAAATTCTAAAGAAAATTAACCTCACAGACTTTCTGCAGTCATGACTACTTACAACCACTCTTGATGAACTCAAGCATATGTTTTAATTACATAATGAGTTTTGAAATCAATGGCTTTAACAAGAGCAGTCAGAACCCAGCTTAATGAAAGCTACACAATCTGAAGGCAGCAGTATTATTAAGCCCTTCTCAAAACTAGTGAAATACACAGTACACTGTCAGAAAAGATGAAACTCGTAATTGGAGAGTATCAGTTGAAGAGCCCAATGGATCTCTTCTGGGAGACCAAAAAGATCAATGAGACTTTCTATGAAGAAGATGATCCAGTTGTTACTTCTGAGAAGGCCAAGTGCCATCTGGATCATGACATCTCAGTTTTAAAAAGCTAACAGGTAGAGAATTTATGTAGAGCTAGAGTACCTGTAATGCTTAAAGTGCAAATAAATGATAAAGGACTTAATTCAAACTATAAATACTATCAGGAAACATTACAGATTCAGTTCTGGCAATCTTCCACATGTGATTTTTTTTTTTTCTTTCTGATAAGAGGAGAACAGCAAATTCAACATCAGCATCACTAATGAAATTCCATACTGTAATAATTTTGTAAAGCAAATACAGACAAAACGATTTCCAACTCAGAACCTTTTCATGAAACCAAATGCTTAGAATGAACAAATCCCTAAATAACAAAAAGCAAACTAGTCTTATGTGCACAATTTGTCCCTCTCCTTCAAGTGCATCACCTCCCAACTCCTGTGTCTGTACAAAATTGCCTTAAAAATTACCAACTTCAAAATTAACAAGTGAGCAGTCTCTTACAGAAATGTAAAATATCTTAAGTGCACTTTTATTTTCACAAAAGTCCTTATTTTAACTGAACGCCTTGGGTTTACCAGATTACAGATTTACCCTGGAGTCTCTGCAAGCTATAGTCCTTATTACAGACTGCAACAGTGTTCTAGAAGACTTCACATTAAACTCACTGATCTCCAGTTCTGGCTTCCATCTGCCTTCATACTTTCAGCTAGTTCCATTTTGGCCTTATACTACCAAAGGAAGTACAGTACTTCCTATGGATTCTGTTTTACAAAAACTAACCTATATCGGTGACCCTGAAACATTGCTTTTTTCCAAGTGCAAAATTTTGAAGACAGAGTCAGGATAAAAGCATTAATTTAAACATGCCATTTAAAATGTCATCTGTCCAGTCCACACTACCTTTGCAGAAAATGATTCCTTACCACAGAAGCACAACTTGGCTAGATTTAGCTAATTAGATTGCATATACAAACATAGATTGTGTGTAACAGGTGTACTTATAAAATTTGTGAAAGAAAGCAGAGATGAGCAATTATATCCTAGAGTTGATTTCTCAAATGACACTCCTGTTAAGTTGCAATTTTCAATGTCTCTCACAAACACCATAGATACTTTATTAGTTGCTATACACTAATTTTCAGAAAGCACCAGACTTTTCAAGGGTATTAATCTTCCAAAAGCTTTGACAACATAGATGCGTCTTGTGTGCCAAGTAAAAATACCTCTGCTTATTGAGCAAATCACACAACCCTGTTAAGACAACAAACATGCTTATAGAGCAGTTTTGAGCACATTTACAAAAGTATCTATCTTCCCATATTTGCAGTACTACTAAGTTCTTAAGCAATTTGTTCTATCAACTCAGACTTTTAGGCGATTCTTATCAACCTTAGATATAAGTAGCAATACTTCAGCTTTTAAAAACTAGCCTGTGTTGAAATAAACTGTGTGGTCTACATTTGCAATTTTTAAATGTCTTTTTAGACTTTTCAAAACATTATTTCTATTTGCAGTTAGCTTCATTTCCTGAGGTTGACTTTAGATAATATTGTGTGGATTTACCTCTGCTACAACAATACACAGGCATTTTGTAACTAATGTTAGGGCATGTATTCTGAATCATAGGCTCCGATACACATCTCTACTTAAAATTCCAGTCACTGTTAAAAATCAAGGGGAATTTTATTTTCAAGATAAAACCAATATTACATTACAAAAGTTTCTTGTCACAAATAAAAAGAACAAGACCTTACTGTTAGGTAGAACTGAAATGTAAGAGAGTGAATATACCTCAAAAGGCCTATTTCACTTCAATTTCTTTCATTTACCACTTTGAAATGAAAAAAAGAAAACTAAAGTTCTGTATGCCCATAAAATACTAAATATTATTTTAAGTTGTCAAAGGTGAAAGGAGCTAATGACACCTTTTACGAGTATTTTCTGGTTACGTACCAATAATGCCACCTACTGGCATGACAGAAGATTAAAAATTAATTTTTAAATTACTCACAAAATTAAGAGCCACAATTTCAATATAAAATTAAAATATTATTGGTTATCTTTTCCCTTGCATTCATCTGAAACAGACAAACTTGTTTTACTCAAATTTCTTCACAGGCAAGAGGCAAGATTAGAATTCAAGTGTTGTATTTAACACCTAAATATCAAAACCAGCAAGAATATACCAAGGACAAGACTGCAGCAATTTTCTTAAAAATGCAGCAACTCAGAAAAGCAAATTTCTAAGACTCCAAAAATTGTTGACAAATAACTTTTAGAAGACCTGTACTTGTGAGAAGGCTTTACTGCTTCAACATCTATTAAAAATTCTTCCCAACCTTCCAATCCAAACACACTTTCTACCCCTCAATAGGAATTATTTTAGAATTATCACTCAAAGTCACATACAGGGTGAATTTTAGCAATTTCATGCTCCAGCAATTAGCCAGGTGGCTACCCAAGACCAAGCCAACAACTAACAGAAATTCTTTTTTTTTCTAATCAAAGAATGGAAATCAACTAAAGTAATAATAAAATAATCAAAATGAGATTATCATTACCTTCTAACTGAGCTATGTAAGAAGTATACAATTACTATTAAGTCACATTAGAATCTTATTTCACAGGTAAACTGGTCAGCTGTTCTGTCTGGGATAAAGCAATATCGAATAGGAGAATATTATCTGTCAGAAGGGACCTACAATGACCACCCAGTCCAAATGTCTCACCACTTCAGAGCTGGCCAAAAGTTAAAGCATGGTAAAGGGCATTATCCCAATGTCCCTCAAAAACTGGCAGGTCTGCGGCACCTCACTCTGAAACCCATTTCACTTAGACATTACTAGACTACAGCACTAAGATGTAAAGCTCCCAGGACAAGTAAGAGCTTTTCAACAGTACCACACAGGAGCCAAACATACCAAAGATCTGCATTAAACAAAGTTTCTGCATCCAAAGAATGATAAGTACTCAACAGTAAACACATTTATCTCAAACATACACATTTCCATCAAGAAGAAAAACTACACAGATAGTACACTTTCTGAAACATGTGTCAGATCTGGAAATCAATATAGCCTTGGACCAAACAGGGGTTGATGTAACAAACATTATCACTTCACTGATACTTTCCCAAGATTCAATTTTAAGAATTAACCTTATAGACTAAATTCTCAGTGGTGAAGTAACAGAAGTAAGCAGAGAGAAAAATCATACTCTGGTAAGCAGAGTTAATGGTGTAATCTTAATGGAAGGGTTAACTTGCACCTTGCTTGAGTATCTCCACACAATGTTGTTTTTTCAGGGCTAAATAGGGTGCTGCTCTCCTCTAATAGATATACACAGGAGTATGGAGATTGCACAAGCACTGGAGCAAGTACAAACTTCCAGCTCATTTCTACAACATATAAAGACTGACTGATACCTTTTATTACACACTAAAGATGTTTTAGAAGAAGAGGTATTTTTAGAGCATTTCCTGGAATGTCTATGATCAGTTTATTCAAAAACATACATCTTAAACTAAGCATTATTTTTGCTTTTTATTTCCTCCTCTTAAAACAGTCTGTTTTAAAAATAAAATCCTGTTCTAGAGTTCATGGTCAAGACCAGTCTCTCTAAAATTAATCACACTGAAACATGTTCCTACAGACTGAAGTTAACAAACACCTGTCTAGGTGAGTAACCCGTTTCTGCCAGTGGGTATCAGCGGACAAACAGTGAATGGGTGTCAGGACAGGACCTGCATGCAGAGACATTCCCTTAATATTTTCTCTCTCATCATCTACAGCTGTAGGACTTTGTGAGCAAGATGTTGCTCAGTGTAACTGTTCAGCATAGCAAGAAGAGCGATATTCCTTCCTCATGATATACGCTAGCAAATCTCAGCCTAAAAACAATCTATTCATAATTTCCAGATCTCTGACAGCGTAGATTTAAAATTTAAAGATGCCCATTCATAGGCTATTCTGTGCAGCAGTTCACACACCATAGCATAATAACCTGCTTTGGCTAGAAAACCTCAACCTCTGTTTATCCTTCATAGTTGATTCATGCATCACCTAGACCCAAATTCACCCTAAAAGCTGACCAAGTGTTACTGAATAATTTCAAGAAACAAATTCTGCTCTTTCTCCCAAAGCATGGTTGTTTTTTAAGCACACCCATATGAGCCAGTAGGCAAGTACTTTTTTCATAGGCTACCACTACCATGTGGAAAAGGAAGCAAAGTTTTTTGTTGAGGTCATTCTTAATTTGCCAAGTCTCTCAAAGTCAGACTTTTCAAAAAAGATTACAGAACAAACCCTCTGATATTATTAATCCAGTGATCCAGAGGGCTGACTGTGAAGGGAACAAACTTTTAGAAAGTAGCCAGGCTCTTGCATCCTTTCTGAAGGGTCTACTGTTGTTGCGGACAGAAGACCAGAGCCCCTCATCTGACGCAGTAGACAGATTTGATCCCCATATCAGTAATAAAATTTCCAGAAAAGTCTCCTTCCTTTTAATAAATACACATTTGAAGGGAAAGGGGGAAGGGTAGGAAAACCGCCCACTTTTAATAATTACTACTAGAGAAGAATAGAGAGATTCTTCGCGGAACTCCTTCAATTCATCTGAAGAAGTACATTAGATGTACCTCTCTTAGCCTGTGAAAGCTTACTTTGAATTTTTTAATCTATTGCTGAGGACTGAACCTTTCATACTGTAAAATTACGAGAAATTTTGGAAAATCTAAGTCCAGTAGTGGACTGGACCTTTGGATATAACACCATGTCATGAAGACATTGATATTCAGAATGCACATTATGCTTTAAAGAATATACAAAAGGCATAAGAATTATGAAGAAGCAGAAAAAGAAAACACATAGTACTTCAATGAACAAATCTGAATACTTCAGTTACAAACTACATTCTACAGAGCCTGCACATAAAACACAGACAAGTAATATAAAACAGTCAAGCCAAGGGAAATAGCTGTTTCTTCTCAATAATTAACATTTATGTGCTATCCATTAACTTCACAAAAACCTCCTAAAAGCAAAGAGATGCAAAAATTACCTGAAGATATTTTAGTTTGGCTGTACCATTCACGATGGTATACACTGAGAACAGAGCTAGATCTCAAACTGCAGATCTGCAAGCCTATAATACAGTATTTAATCACTTGTATTTTAGAAATACTAAAAGCAATACAATGGCCTCCGTTTTGTCCAGTTCTACTGAAGAGCTATGTATTAACTGAAGATTCACATTTCCAAATCTTACTGTCTAGACGGCATTGTCTGTTTTGACCAGCTGCCAAGTGACTAACAAGGTCCAGACACAGATGCCTAGATGTATCTAAGATGTCCCCACCAAGTATCTGCCTGGATAAAAATAGAGTGGATAGGGGAAAATGGTACAGCTGTTAAGGATGAGGTAATCTACGTGCACACATTTTCTGTTTTGAAGTTGTATAACTGCATTTACAAATATACAGGCAGACCAGTAAATAAGCGTCAGTTACTCAACCTCTAGTGCCTTCTCCATCAAAATAAAATCACAGAAGATTAGTCAGCCCTCTTTTGTAAAGCAATGTATATTTCAGTCAAGGAATGTCAAAGAGAGAGCCTATTAAAATTCTAATCAGATACTTGATGCATATAGAAAAAGTGCTGCTTAAACTGGTAGTGACAGAAATAGGAAGCTGTGAAAAGAAATTCTTGAAAGGTTTTTTTTTGAAATTATATAGAAAAGACGAGAGCAATAGTATCAGTGGAGTTCACTTGATCTAGACTACAGTTTAATCTGCTGAGAGTACTAGTATCCCAACAATTCATAAAAACAATAGATTTGTCAACAGTGTGTTTTGTGTTTTATGAGAGCATCAAACAAGAAGTGACTCTGTCCTAATAAATTCCACCCTACTTAAGAGTACTACCTAATCACACTGTCATACACAAGAAGGAAACAGACTTATCATTTGGAAGAACCAAATGAAAATTTGATCAAAATGTATTCCAAGATGACTGTGAACCAAACACAATGTTTCATGGAAAAATTGGTGATACTTTTCATACAAATATGACAAAATATATAGATGTATTTGTAAGAGTACACTCAACCCGAAATCAGAACATTTCTACAGTCTCACTATGGAAACAGCCTTCCCCTAAGAATACATGTGACAAAAACCTAATTTTCACATACAGCACAACCAGCTTACAGAAGAGGCTATAGGACAGCTGTCCAGAACTGCAGGTGTCTGAAGCTCAGTGGTGCTGGTTTTATCCCCCAGTTATGTTATTTGTTAAGTTCGTTACATAACTCCACAAATGTTTAGATGCTCTTTGGTTTTGAGCTTAGATATTGAATATAAATTTATATCCCATGCTTTATTAAACTGCCTGATTATACTATGCTATCATACATGCACAGCCATTATCTGTAAGTCCAAAACAGTTCTGCTCAGCATATTATTTCAGATAGGCTTGCACTAGCATAGATGCACTATCATAAAAACTGCTGCAACTCATTTCAAACTGGTATACTCCTCCATTTTCCCCATTTGTTAAAAAAGTGTCCCAAAAGATATTCTAAATAATTCTGTCCTTCCTACTTAAACACAGATGACACTAACAAAATCACAAATGAAATGACAAACCACAGTTTAAAGACAAATATAAAAGACAAAAACTACAGTATGCTCTCTTATTATGTAAGATACATCTTAAGAAAAACTTTATAAACTGCTCTCTTTGCATTGTTTCCAAAAAGTCAGTAAAAGCATAACTTGTTCAAGAAAAAAACCCAGGAAATTTAGAGTCTTACTAACAATTGTGTTCTTACCTTTTCCAGGACTTAGGTTTTGGTCTATGAACACCTTAAGCTCTCCATTGGCTTCAATTAGTCCAGCCTGTTAAAGAAAGTAACTTGTATTAAATTTGCTAATATGGACAAGGCTACATTGTTAAAGATGGAAGAAATCATACATTCACATTTTGTCACAAATCCACATTGTTTGTGGATTTGTGTATTTGTCAATTTTATAATACTGATTTTAAAAATAACATTCTTAAAACACAAGCAGAAAAATCAGTTTACATCAACCTTGCTATTTTGTGTCCTAGCTAAGCTTTTATAGTGTACATGCACTGTTTTAATGGACAGCTTGACACTCTTCTAATTAAGAGTCACCAAGACCTGCAAATACTACCTTTCTCTGTTAACTCTTTACTTATCATAGAAAACAGTAACATCATAGCAAAAACAGTAGAGGTGGCAGAGAGCTCCTTAAGACATTTTAATCAGAAAAAAAGGCATTAAGAAGAAACACCTTGAGCTTTTCAATTATTCAATTATTATAAATACCTTAACTAAAAAGCTATCAGATCACACAAAAGTCCATAAAGTAATCACCATTCTTTCAAAAAGCTCACAGTAGAAGTTACTAAAAAAAGATTTGGAAAAAAAACAATCCAGATAAAATAGTTTTAGGTAAAAAACCCAAAAATAACACAGGATATACAGACAAAAAGAAAGACAACAATTAACCATAATTCAGCATGTTACAGCATCACCAAGGCTGAGAGAAGTCCCTAGCAGCCTTTTGCACATAGTATTTGATGCCAACCCTCAACATACAATTGACCCTCAACAGACAATTAAGTGGCCTGCTGCCAGCCAGCAAAGATTTTCCCTCAAGAGGATACCTGAAGAGTCCCACTTAAGATACAAGTTCAACAAACCAAGCAAGCCACTAGAGGATGCTGTGGTGCTATTATTATCTGCCTGATAGCAGGGATCTTTTCAAGAAAGACAGGGAATTTTAAAAAATGGGACTTTCTCTACTCAGGGAAGCTGAACTTTGATGACAGCCTGGGAAGTGAGCAGAAGAGAAAATCTGCTATGTAAAGCATAAAAAGCAGTGGTCTGCAACAGCACGACAGTAATTATAACCTGGTAGCACAAAGTGATTAAACAGTGGAATTGATGGGCAGAATGAAGAGTCTGTGACACTTCCATCTTCTCCCAAGTAATAAAATCGCATTGTTAAAGGAGACTCCTACAAACCCGTACACAAACACTGCCCGTTTTCCACCTCACCGACAGTAGGGATCCAAAGATCCACTGGAACAAATAGCCTATGCCCAGGCATCAAAGGTTTTTTTAAGCCTGTTTTTCATACTCATTACATAATTCAGAAGGACAATACAATCAATGTAAAATCAGTATCATGCACAAAGATTTTCTTAGAGCTACAAAGATGCTGCCAGAGCTACACTCTAAGGCAAGATGACATTCCAAAACACTGGAACTCAGTGATACACGAATTTTTGGGTGTTACATTATACTTACATTCTACCTCAATTTCACAAGAGTGTTAAACCACACAGGAAGTGCAGTCTCATTGTCATAATTTCTTCAAATGGAGTACTTAAGTTTCTATTCAACGGCAGGAAGAAACAGCTTGTACTTTAGGATTCCTGCAAATTCTTTTTTTATGAAAATCAAAAATATCACTGAGACTGAAAAGACATTTAATACATTGAGTGTGTGATCAATTGACCATCAAGAAAATGGATAGCTTCATCTTTCAGAAGCACATGAATTTCATAATTTTTAATTATTCAAACTATTCAACAGTTTAATACACAAAAGTAAACTTGCATTCAGTTCAGCTGTAAGTTAGAGCAATAATCCAAACCCAAATATTCAAGCTGCAATGTTTCACAAATTCAAGCATTAAATGCAATTTATTATTTCAGTACTTGGCAAATAAGGCAGTTCAGTCATCAACTACTTACTGTCAGCTTCTTTATTTTTTTAAATTAACTGTCAGTGCTACATGACCATTTGATCTCTTGTTGGTGCTGGAGATAATTTGATAAGCTTTGAAATTTGCTGCCAGTGAGGGCTTAAAGGACTTAAGGGAAGCAGGAGGGAGAGCTTTTGCAGTTGGGGGGCAGGGGATGATATAGAAGAGCTTACTAAAGCCTCACAGGTGTAATGGATGCCCCCTTCCTGGAGGTGTTTAAGGCCAGGCTGGATGATGAGGCATTGAGCAACCTGGTCTGGTAGGAGGTGACACTGCCTATGGCAGGGGTGTTGGAACTAGATGATCTTTAAGGTCCCTTCCAGCCCAAACCACTCTATGATTCTATGACTTGGACCATGCTTCTGCATGACTGAAATGACACAAGTCATTAACAACCTGGAGAGCACCTGGGTAAAATGCTGCATTTAATCAAGAAGAGAATAGTATTTGGGAAAAATCAGTGAACAAGAAGAAGAAACCACTCAGGAATCATATTACTGATGATGAGTACAGCAGTCACAGTTCCATCACAGTCTTACTGAAGGCTCAGCTATAGCAGTTAAAATGCCTGGTAAATATTCGTTTTAATTGGAAGGGTATATCTAGAAAAGACTACAAGAAAACTACCTGGAAAGAATACCAACAATGCCCACAGCACACAGCAATCCCTCAATGTTATTATTCATAATAAATCAGATTTCTAGTGAAAAATCTGTTACTTCAGCCTCAGTATGCCCTGCATACTTCTGGGTACACTTCTGAAATCTAAGATTATCTAAATGCTATCTAATTGCTAGCTTTGAGTCTCCTCAAAGACACAAATACAAGCTTTTGGCAAGAGAGAGGTGAAAAGCAAAACTTTCATCCTATATGAAATTCTAGTGTCTCTGTTCCAAAATGGAAATACCAGCCAGAAAAAAAAAATTTCTCAGTGTATATTTCAAAGAAATTCCTGCTATTTTTCCATGCTACGTTATTTTAGGGGAGAGACCAAAATTGCTTCTCCATAACACAGCTCTCTAGCTGTGTTTCTAGAGGAAAACCTGACCACAGCTCTGACTAGGTATATGACAGTCACAGATTCACAACGAATTACAACAAAAACACTACAACAAAAAAGCAACCCCACACCAGCAAGAAATGCCTGATTTTCCATAATGGAAAATCAATCTTTTGCCAATGAGGACTTCAACATCAAGAAAATTCTATTTTCTAGTGGGAAAACACAGTTTTCAGGCCTTATCAAAGTACTTATACCAAAGTATTTAGACTTCTTTTTTTCCACCTGCTAATATAATTCTTTTCATATTTCACTTCTTCTTATCTTCTTATGATTCTTAACCTAACGACGCAATAGTTCCTTTGATGATAAAAGCAGAGCTGCTTGAAATAATATTATGCTCTTAATATTCTATTCTGAAAGCTTTATAAGCGGGTGCAAGCTCACAATTTAGAATTCCTTTCCTCTTCAGAGAGACACGTTTGCTATGTAGGCTTCTCTACAGCTACATAAAGGAATTCCTAGTACCCTTAAAAAGACAACAGATGTATCTTTTATCCTTTTCACAATAGAGCAACAATTTTAAAAAATAGCTGTGGACATTCAACATAGCAGATGGACTGTAGAAACAAGATCTCCTTTTCAGAGATCAGAAAAAAACTTTAACTGTTGAAACTGCTGGAATGGGGACCCCAACCATCAGCCTTTTCCTGCTGTACTGTTCAGAACTCCTAAGGGTAAGAGACCAACTGACAGGCTAAACATATCAAAAATTCAACCGAAATTAGCTCTGGCCTGCTATGAGATCATCATCAGTCATAAGGAATGGGATGTCTATTTTTGTTTTGTTTACAAGTAAAAGCTAAAAAGCACTACAAGTGCCCTCAGCCTGAAAGGTGGTAAACTGGGAAATATCTCTTTGTCGGAACCCAAGCAGATCTGATCTGCTACAGATGCAAAGAATTTCACTCATTAAAAAAAATACTTTAGTGCAGACTATCACAGAATCGCAGGATCAGGGATTAGAAGGGACCTCAAGAGATCCTCTAGTCCAGTCCCCCTGCTGGAGCAGCAACACCTCGACCAGGTCACACAGGAAGGTGGTCCAAGTGGGTTTTGAATGTCTCCAGAGGAACCTCCACAATCCCTCTGGGCAGCCTATCCCAGTGCTCTGTCACCCTCACTGTGAGGAAATTTTTTCTTGCATTTATGTGGAGCCTTCCATGTTCCAGCTTGCACCCATTGGCCCAAGTCCTATCATTTGAGGTCACTGAGAAGAGCCCGGCTCCATCTTCCTGGCACTCACCCTTTACATATCTGTAGACATTAATGAGATCACCCCTCAGTCTCCTCTTCCCCAAGCTTAAGAGACCCAGCTCCATTAGCCATTCCTTGTAAGGGAGATGCTCCAATCCCTTCTTCGTGGCTCTGTGCTGGACTCTCTCAAGAAGTTCCCTGTCCTTCTTGAACTGAGGGACCCATAACTGGACACAACACTCCAAATGTGGTCTCACCAGTGCAGAGTAGAGGGGGAGGAGAACCTCTTTCCACCTACTGACCTCACCCCTTCTTATACACCCCAGGATGCCACCTGCCTTGTCCACAACTGGACATTGCTGGCTCATGGTCATCCTGCTGTCCACCAGGACCCCCAGCTTCCTTTCCCCTACACGGCTGGGGACACGTCAGTCCCCAACTTATACGGATACATGGGGTTGTTCTTGCTCATACCTAAGACCCTACACTTGGCATTGTTACATTTCACTGAATTTCTCCTTGCCCAACTCTCCAGCTTGTCCAGGTCTTGCTGGATGGCAGCACAGCCTTCTGGTGTGTCAGCCACTCCTCCCAGCTTTGTGTCATCAGCAAACTTGCTGACAGTGCACTCTAGTCCCTCATCCAAGTCACTGATGAATATCTTTAACAGTACTGGTCCCAGTACTGATCCATGAGGGATTCCACTAGACACGGGCCTCCTGCTAGACTCTGTCCTATTGACCACAACTCTGACTTCTTTTCTTCAACCAGTTGACAGTCCATCTCACTACCTGATTGTCCGGACCACATTTCCTCAGTTTAGCTTTGAGGATGCTGTGGGAGACAGTATAAATTGCTTTGCTGAAATCAAGGTAGACCACTTCCACTGTTTTACCATCATCTACCCACTTGGTTACGTGTTCATAGAAGGTTATCAAGTTGGTTAAGCATGACTTCCCCTTGGTGAATCCATGTTGATTGCCCCTAATGACCTGCTTATCCTTGATGTGTCTATAAACATTATCAAGGATTATCAAGGACAAACTGCTCCATCACCTTCCCAGGGCTGGAGGTGAGGCTGACCAGTCTATAGTTACCCAGGTCCTCCTTCTTGCCCTTTTTCAAGACTGGAGGGACATTTACTTTCCTCCAGTCCTCAGGCACCTCTCCTGTTCCCCATGACTTACTAAAAAGATGATGGAGAGTGGCTTGGCAATGATTTTCGCCAGATCCCTCAGCACCCTTGGGTGCAACACTAACCATTCCATGATAAATGTGAAGGCCCTATTTCATCCAATTTTACTATGTGTCACTTCGCTGACAACATAGAGAGGGATTTTTAGTTTGCCTTATTTTAGTATCAGGAAGCAATGAGTACAGAGAATGGAAAATTAGCAAAGCTACAAAGTAGATAAAGGCTCATAATAAGAAATAATGCCATCTACACAACTTTAATTCTTTTTTCCCCACTATCCATACACAAATGTCATTTGTAACAAGATGACAATACACTCTTTTTCCCATTGAATTAATCTTATTCATGGACCAGAGCAAACATGCTTTGGGAATGAATCATCATGTAAATGCAGGTGACTATTTTTATGGGACCCAATTCATTTTTGCAGAAATTAAAAGGCAATTAAGATAAAAGTAGAGGATTTCAGGAAAGGAAAGTCGGTTCTTGAAAGTGTTAGCATTTCATCTTGCAAATGAAGTCAATGAGAACTATTCCTTTTTGTATAAAGTAATATAAAATAACTTTTAAAGCCAGACTATAGGAGTATGACACTGCCAAATTCTCATGAGGTATTTTACTGTGTCTCCGTAGCCATCTTCTGAAACAGAAACCACCTCACATCCTCAGTTCAAGGCAGATTAATGTATTTGTCCATCACTTAGCAATGAACAAAGCCACAGAAAGGACCTTTCCAAATAAATAAACTTAACTAGCAAGGCACAGTCAAAACACTAGTTATGAAAGACCTAGATCACACAAAATTGTAAAGATAAAAACTAAATCTAAGTTACCACCTGAACCACAATAAAATTCAATAAATATGCTAAACAAGACCAGTTCCAAACCCATTTGCTTCACTGTCCTTATCATCATTGTACTGTAAGGCTACAGCCCAACATGATTTTCAAACAAGTTCATACAACAAAGTCAATGTAATGTAAAGTAACAAAAGACAAGCAGTCAGCAGCAGTAAAACCGACAACCTTCAAAGTAGTTTTCTGCTGAGAAACACTTCAACACTGACAACGTTTAGCTAAGACTGTTCCATTTTTCATCCCTCTTCTAATTAGCCACAATAAATCTCCACTAAAGGGATATCAAGGAAAGCAAATACAAATACTAAAATAAGCATTCCCTAGGTGTAACATTCTAGAAGCTGCATTTTTGTGTAGTGCGTTGTCAGCATGCTGAATTTATTCAGTAATAGTATAAAAACTGTATAAAGCCACTACCATTAACTGACACAGAGTTCATAGAGAAGTTAAACCTCGAATGCTATAGGAAAATGCTTTACTTACACAAATAAAGCAGTGACCTGACAAGCAGCTTTCAAGTTGCTACTTTCTGCCTCACAAATACAAACCAACAAAGGAAAAAAACCTCAGACTGCGTATTTCCCAAGTAAAAAGGAGTGTTTAAAGACCATCTTCCTTATGCCTTCTAAAAAAGCACATTTAAAAAAAAATTCCCAACATTTGAAATCCCAGATTGAGACGCCTTTTTAGAAGACCTAACTTCATTACATTATTTGATCTTCCATTGGCAAACATCTTAGAACTCACTAAAGGCAAACAGAAATAGATCAAACTACTGAGAAGTTGCTGAACTAAAACGCTATCAAAAAAGGTGCATGAACCACTTGAGATCCACTAAAGACTTAACTTCTCTAGTACACCTCAGTGAAATTCCCAGTACATAACCAAAAATAAACATAAAAGGAGAATCATACTGATATTGTAAGAAAAGTCTGAAAAATGTTTTGAAGACTTTTCAAAATTTTCTAGACATTGAAAGTGCATAATGTAAAAAAATTCCAAAATACACTTCTTTCCTACTTCCATTAGGTTTTCTTTTTAATGCAACACAAATGTAATCTTTTCAAACCACAAAAACTTGCTCAAGATTGATGAAGCAGCACATCAGGAAAGCTAATCAAGAGTTCAACTTTTGCAGCGTTTTAGTAGAATTATTATACAGAAACACTGATCCACTTCTTTTCTCCAGTCTAGCAGATCTATTGACCTATTCATTACAGCTGCTGTAAAAAAATTATTTGATGGCTTTAAAAAATATTCTTAGAGCAAAAAAATTGTTAAGTAGTACTGTGAAATAAACTTGTTGGATTCCTCTACATGGCAGAAGGTAATCTGAATACTCGATTAAAATAATCAGCCTTAATTCCTACACTTGTAGATCTCTTAAAGAATAGTGTTAAGTCAGGTGTCAAACTTTGTGCAGGCTTACATGGTGTCCGTCCTCAGATTCACATACATGAACAAGGCTTCCTTACCAAAGTTAGATACATGGTCCATAGCTCCTACCCAATGAGATTAGTAAAAGCACTACAAAATACTAAAGAGATATAGTAAGTTATATGCAAACTAGAGATCAAGAGAAAAATCCCTCAAAGTAATTCAAGAAGTGGTTCAAGTGAATCCCATCACAAGCAACCTATGAAACAGCAAAATCCATAAGCTTTCCAGACAAACAATTCCCAAGAAAGGTATTTAGTCTGTGAGAAATTCTGAAGGCTCACAGTCGCACATCAGTTTAAAAAGTCTGTGAAACACTGAACTGCTTTCGACCACATGTTCTTTCTTAAACAATTGTTTTTTTAATGACTGGAAACAGTCCATACAATAATGGTGAACAGCTGAAACAATCATAAGCAACTGCTACTTTATGCAGTACTTATGTATTTCAATACATTTAATAGCTGAGATTAGAAGGAATCTTTGTAATTCATTTTGCCTAGTCCTGTTCTCCTCAATACTCACTTTAACTCCTCACACTGAACCTCAACCCTGCTCCTGCAAATTACTCCTGCTACTTCTATGTAACAGTGGGTCCTAAAAGAGCCACAAGGTTCTCTCTTTCCATCTGCAACACATGTGAGAAGAGAGCCGGGGTCATATCACAAGTTGCATTACTAGATATAGAAACTCTTAATTTAGTGGTGGAAGGTATGTTAAACATTGATAGTAAAAAATGCGTATTGACTTAATATACAGGTAATATATAACTGATATATAACGTGCATACATTTGGCTTCTCCAGCTCCAGCCTGAAAGGTGCCACATTTGTAAGCAGTGAGAAAGTTTCCAGTAGACTCAGCACAGTCTTAAGAGAATGACACAGATTTACCAGAAAGAGGAATACTGGCTAAGCTGGAGTTTCTGGATATTCTCTACATGCAATGACTATCTCCATCTCAGACCAAGAAATTTCCCATATGGTGCAAGCAAACAAGTCACACTGTACACGTCTACTAACCTCAATTTGTCATTCCACCTCTGACAAACACAGTGAACCTGTATCCAAGGTACTCAAGTCCCTAAGGTACAGCGTTTGTTCTCCATCATACATTTTTTCTATTGTTTCTTAAAACTACATAAAAAGTAAAGCTTTTATAGAAACTAAGACCTTCTGAATTGAATGTGATCTCCCATAGCCAATCTGATTGGTTGTGTTAAAATTGCTTCTCAACTCCACACAGTGCTCATTTACATACAATTAAAATGGCTACACTTATCACTACTACTGATCACGTGGAAAAATTAATTCACACCTTTTCTCCCCTTTTTATTGCATTCTAGATCCTACACCTTTTATGCAAGTTTTCAAAAAGATAAATTAATATACCTATAGATACTCCAACCCTTAAAAGAGCTATTATTTTTCAGCTTAGCCAGCTACAACATTACTTGTGATTATGCCCTGAAGCTCCACCTGCAGGCTCTTAATTAAGGTACTACATATGAGTATCTCTTTTTTACTCCAGCCCCCTCAAAGCTTCCTGACCACTGCAAAGCAAATTTAAGTATTTCATTAAAAAAATTAATCATTGCTTTGTTCAGATTTTTGTTAATGTCCACTTTACTGTAAGCTCTGAAAGGTATAAGAGGGCTGAATTTTTAAAGTATTATTTAACAGAACTTAGGCTTGGGTCAAATAACTACTAAGAATTATCTCACCAGCTTACCCGATCAGTATTTCTGTAATTATCGGATCCTTCATAAAAGCAGTTGAGTTTGACAGTATTCTTTTATCATGCTGCCCATTTGTTCAATTACAGTCTGCAAACTCTTACAAGTACTTGAATTTCCAAACCATAGTTTTTATAAAGAAGTGTCAGAATTAGAGCTGGAAGTGAATAACAGAAGGTGCCCTCTTGCGGCAGGTGAGAGGAGGAGTTAAGTAGGAGCATGCTATCTTGTGGCACCCAGGTCCACACCTTCTTCTCCTGCAGGGCTGCCAGCTTCACCCTCACCACAGCCAAGTGCAGGCCCCAGCAGCACAGAGTAAGAGCAGGACACACACTGAGCCTGCGTTCCCAGGCTGCAGCACGATGAAGCGTGCCGGGCCACGTAAATGCCACCTGAAGCCCAAACTTGGCATGCGGCAGCACAGCCCTGGCCACAGTTTAGCCATCTCAGCCCTGCTGTAAAAAAGGGAAGGAAGGGGCGGGGGCATTCATCAACTGTGCCATCTTCTCCACATCTACATCTCAAAGTCAGCTTGTTAAGTGACATGGCAGAACCACAGGTCATTAATCACAGCAGTATTTCCATGTTGGAATGTTTAAATTTACAGTGGTGTAGGTCTTCTTAGCAATGCTGCCTATATCAGATTAATTCTACTATCCTGCTAGGAAAAAGATCTTAGATTTTGGACAAAAAAAAGTCAGGTACACCATTCTCTCCTCTACTGAAAAAGAGTGCATCAATTAGAATTTCTGTTTTCTAGCATTTAATCAAACCTAACAAAGGCCATAATCAGTTCTGGAAATTTATAATTTCCCAGCATTCATTACACATTTCAGACACAGTGGGCATGTAGTAGTCTGCAAAAAGGTAAGCAGTTCATCTTTCTTCACTGAGACAAGATTAAGCATTTGTAGAGGTTTTCAGGAACAGGTTAGACAATCCTGCAATTGAGATTTCATACCCTTTCTAGCTACTTTTTTACAGTGCTCAAGTACACTTAAAATTTTACCTGAAACCTGACCTAGATTTTCATTTTACTAAACTCATCTGATTTATTCTTGTAATAAACTACAAATGATCTCTTATATGGAACATCATCTTCCATTTCTGAAGTTTGTTATTAAATGTTATTCTTCAATACTCCTTTCTAGAATAAGATAGATCTTTCAAAAAATAGGTTCTTCCTTCAATGTTTTATTCTCCGCATTTCCCTAGAATTCCTAGGACATACAGATGTATTTCCAGGTGCTAGTACTTCACTTAGTTGATCTCTAATAGGAGCTAATATTAAACAAATGTACTTTGGTATCTCAACTACATTGAACTGCTTCATCTCCTAGTAATATTCTGCTTTCATTTTCTTCCGGCTTATACAGCCTTTCATTCCCTGAACTCTGCTATCTGTAACATACTTGGGCACCCTTATCTCTTCCAGGCAAGCTTTGAGTGACTATGTATTTCTGGCTGCTCCTCTGCGCATTAAGCTGTTTTTCAGTTGCTTCTGAACTATTAAAATTCACTACAAGTTTAATTTGGTAAACCAACATAATTCCATGAAAATTCTTACTAATTGAAAGCCACAACAGTCCACATTGGATCGCAACCTGCTACTAAAAGATTTGAACTGTACTGTTTTTCCTTAGTTTGCATGCTATCATTTGGGGGGAGCTTTTTGAAGGAGATACTTTCTAATCAAAATATGGAGCAGTGTCTTATTTTCAGTGAGAAAATGTGAACACTTAATTGTATTAACAATTAATTACAACTTAAATACATCTAAAATGCTTTTTGAAGCTCTGAAATTGTTAAAGAGCAAACAGGACTTCGAGGTAGGTCACAGAATAAAAGCCACTAATGTTAACATCATGGTAATGGAAGTCTGACTTTACAGACACTAACTACGATCTTCTGGTAGACAGAGACAAAACAATGAACAAGAACACAGACTGAACCATCATCATTGCCTTGAATACATGACGCCTCCTCAAACACAGGAAAGTCAATGCTACTTGACAGCAGTAGTCAACAACAACACCATTACCTGAACAGCATTTGCTGGGGTTTTTTCCAGCAATTCAAAACCAAGTAACTTTACCGTTTTGTGTAAATGGCCAAAGTGCCTTCGTGAGCACAGTGCATTTTTAAAATTAATTATGCTAAAAAACCAGCTGCAGATCCAAAGTTGTTCTATGATGTTACATTCACAGCCCAAGTTTGACATGATAAAGTTATGTAATATTTGATTAGTATTTCCTATTAATGTCAGGTATTATAAAGTACAAGCTGGTTCGCTTAACTAAAACAAAAATACTCTGTGAGCTCAGCCTCCACACAATACGCTACTAATACATACTTACATCTTTTGCCATGTTACCAAAAACTAGAAACCAGTCCTCTTAAAATCTCGACGGCTGCAGGACACAGAGACAATGATGCTATTTTCTAGAAAGCAAGTAAAGACAACATTAGCTATAAAAACAAAAGGAGTGAAAGCTTTTACCAGTGAACTTAGTAAATACCACTAAATGCAATTCACTTCTTTTTTTTCCTAAGAAAAAGGTTTTTAAGAGAGGAAAAAAGTTTCCTGTCATCACCAATTCACCCCCTAAGCTTCTCCTCCCCCCAAATTCTTCACCCCACGCTCACATGTGGGAAATGCTCCCTTTTCGGAAGGCAGGCGGGGGGGAAGGGAGGAGGGAGGGATGGTGTGGGGTTTGAGTTGAAAAATCACTTAATTTAGCT
>VZTY01021446.1:10664-83586 GCA_013400935.1 Turnix velox | reverse complement strand
GACTGGGTGAGTGGTTGCAGAGGCACTGGAGGGAGCTGGGACTGGGCTGTGAGCCCTGGGAGGAGGTACTGGAGGTGTGAGATGGGAGTGGGCAGAGTGAGCTACTGGTGGGACTGGGCAGGGATGGGGGTTTGGGAGCTTCTGGAGCTGAGAACACTGGGAGGGGAGCTGGGGTAGGTGAGGGGGGCTGTTGCACCTGGGGGATGATGGTGAGAGGGGAGACTGGTGGCTAGGGGTTTGTGGGGACCAGGGGTGGCTGGAAGGGTGATGGAGGAGGGACTGCCAGTGCCACTGAGGTGAGGAGCTGGCAGCAAACCTGGGGGATTGTCCAAGGAGTTGGGTTGGGGGTCAATTTGGGTGTTTGAGAATTGTGTGGGAAGCACCAAAGGGATGTTTAGTGCTTGAGATGGAAGCCAGTTACCTGGGAATGTGGATTTGAGAAGCTGAGGTACTGCTTTCCCTCTGCCATCCATGTGTGGTCACTCTGTTTAATTTTCTGATGCCCTGGCAGCTCTGAACCCCACTTGGGCTACCATGTGGCTACCCACTGGCTTTGCAGCTGGAATGGGTGCAGAGAAGAGGTGGTGGCACCAGCTGGGGTGTAGAGGCAGGTTAAATTGGGTGTTGCTTTAGAGATTTAGGGGTTCAACACTGGATTGTTTCAGGCCTTAAACCTGCCAGCTCCATTTGAATCACTGTGCTGTCAGTGTGGGGAGCTTTGGTCAGGCTGTTGTTGGAGTTGTGTGTGGTCAAGCAGATGCAGGGTGCAGTTTTCTGTGTGGTTTTGGGTTGAGGAGGCTTATCTTTGTGGTTGTGATGATTCCTGATTCTTTTAATTTAATAATCTTTTTAGTTTAGTCCACATTTGAATGTCAAGCCATTGTCACATTCTGCAGAAATTCCCCTATTTTGTCCCTCTGGGCTGGGAGCAGGAGCCTTTTGCTATCAGCTTGACACCTCTTCTCTCTTCCCACCTTAGAAAGAGCTGGACACAGAATGATAGTAAAGGCAGAGCAATCTGATGTTTGATTTTCTTCTAAAAATACAATGCTGTTCATGACATTGTTGTAATTTGTCTTGGCCCTCTTTGATTTGGGTTTATGTGCAAGAAGCTGGCATTTTCTGGAGTTATTTAAAACGTTGCTATTTGTATATCTGGGCTGGCTTGTTTTTTTGGCCTTCAGCTGGGGACTTGCTGTAAACCATGCTGAGTTTGCTTCGTGGATGAGATAATGCTCAGCTCTGCCTCTGAACAACATGCAGAGCAAGCTCTGACATACACGAAGCAAAAAATCTATGTGCTCATGAGACAGAGCTTTCTGCTGTGTTGCCTTTGGAATACAGTAGTTTGCCTTTTAACCCAAGTCAGATCTTATTTCCATCTATCAAACAAGGTTGTAAAGACTTGGCAGTGCTTGGCCTTATCTCAGTGTTTCCAGGATTCTTTATGTTTTCCAAGATTGATCTGAAGTCAGGAAAAAAAACCCAGTGAAATGTCCTGCTTGGGGAGTTAAAGATCATCTCTCAAATTCAGCAAGATTTTTCTGTAGAGCTTTATACAAGTGGGATGATGTGTGTAGTGTGGTGTTCTTAGTTCTGCTGTTTTTTGGGGGGAGAGGTTTCTCCTGGATTTCAGTGGGATTTTTCCCTCTGTGTAGCTTTATACAACTGGGATGATGTGTGTAATGTGGTGTTCTTAGTTCTGTTGGATTTGGGGTTTTAATTTCTCCTGCATTTCAGCAGGATTTTTCCCCTCTGTAGCTGGGATGATGTGTGTGGTGTGGTATTCTTAGTTCTGTCTTAGTCTTTTTTTTTTTTTTTTTTTTTTCCTTTATTTTTTTTTTNTTTTTTTTTTTTTCTCCTTGATTTTCTCTATAATCTGTTTTGGCCACTGTTAAAGCAGTATTGAACTGGCTTGGCTGGGAAGTATGACCCATGCTGACAGATCCACATACAACACAAACAAAGAGCAGCAAGGCTCAGTGCTTTTTGCATGGCATCATGCCAAGTGCTCTAGTAGAGGAAAAACATTTAAATCATCTCCTAAGCTGAGCTTGAAATCTCTAGAACTGTGTCAAGCAGTAACATTGCAGCTGAGTGCAGGCTGTGCTTTTAATTATAAAACTAGACCCATGATGGCTTTTTTTTCTTTCCTAATGCTGGTATTTTCTTGCTGACAAGATTGCAATCTTGTGGCTGCTGTGGTTTTCCCAACCCAGTTCTGGAAGGAGGGCAAACCTCTCCTTCAGGAGGAGGAATGTACTTCCAGCTGTCCTCAGGGCAGCTTGTTCTCCAGCTTGGCAGGAGAAGAAAGGAGGAGAAATCAGACCAAACCCATGCTGCCTAATTGGGATGAGGCAGCAAACTCACAGGCCAGGCAGGAGCTCCAGGGAACTGGGTAAAGCAACAGGTTGTTTCTCATCTGATTGTTTGGCAGTTGGACAGATTACAACGGCTCATGTAGAACATGTTGAAAGAGGGTAGAAATTGTGGTGTTAACCCTCTGCTGCTGCAGAAAGGAGTTTAATGTCTGAGTTATTACACGGATGGAGTGGGGGAAAAAAGCATGGTGATGAGTCTGGTTAGAAAGGAGTTTAATTTCTGAGTTTTTACATGGAAGGAGGTGGGTGGAGTGGGGAAAAAAAGCATGTTGATGGGTCTGGTTAAGGGGTGAGGAAGGAAAGTGTCAAGAAACAGGGAGCTGGTTGCTCTGTTGGCCAGTGTCTTGGACTTCAAAGCTAAGCTTGTCCTTTTGTTGCTGAGCCAGCAAGACCTTTGAGGTTTAGAAGCAAGATAGGAAGCATTTAGGGAACTGATGACTTGCTGCTTTGCTGGTAGTGCTTGAGGTTGTGGAAAGGAGTGGGGTGAAAAAAATTGGAAAAGGAAGAGGTAGGAAAACCCCTTTTGGGGATGATTTTTGGGCTGAGGCAGTCTTTTTTGAATAACAGTCAAACTGCCAGCTCTCAGGCTTGTTTTTCAGCCAGGACTTGGTAACTGTTTGAATCATGTTTGTCACAGAGCTGGCTATTGTAAGAATGAAATTATGAATATCCACAAATCTTTGGGCAATCCCTGTTTTCTAGGGAATTGATAATTCAGTTCAGTTCAGCAGAGTGAGAAAAATGCTGGAGCCACCATTCTCTTGGCTCTGCTAAGTACCTGCTGGCCCAGCAGCATTTTTCAATCCTGTCCACAAAAATGCAATATAACACTGAGATAATAAGCTTGTGAGTGTGTGTGTATGGGAGGTGGGATGTCAGATCTTGGCAGGGGAAGATTTCAATCTCAAGCCTGAGAGGACTGAAAAGGAATGGCTTTTCTTTTCTAAGAGCTTCTTTGCATCTGCCGTGAGTGAAAGAAGGGAAAAAAATTAAAGGTCCTCAGGGTGGGTATTGCAAGTTGGGTTAATTGTTGTTTCCATCGAGATGCAGCACAGGAGAGTATCATTAGGGGGAGTTGAATTTCCGTTCTTTAAAACATGGACTTCTTGCTTCCAGTTGAGATATTTTATTTACTCTTTTGAAAACAAAATTTTGAACCCAGGGGAGAGTTCTGCTGCAGAGCAGGTCAAGATCTCCTTATTAGAAGGAGTTCCAAAACTCCTTTTCCTTTCTGTGATGGAGAATTAAAGCTGGGCTGAGCACTGCTTGTTTTCCCAACCTGTCCACTTTGGGCTGTTGTGTTTTCACTCAAGTTGTTCTTCTGAGCTCTTTAAATCCCTGGGTTTGCCATCCAGTGCCAGCAGCAGGTGCAGAATGAAGATTGGGAAAGTGGTGCTTGTGGCTGGGAAACTGGTTCTGGTGGATGAAAAGCTTCCCCTACTTTGCATGCTCCCCAGTTCCTGTCCTGCAGACTGGTTGTTGTCAGCTCCCAATCCTGTTTGACTGTGCCTTTCTTTTATTATTCTTCTCAGGTGTTTTAAGGAGCTGGCACCATGACGGACTCCAAATACTTCACGACCAATAAAAAAGGTTAGTGTTAAGCTGTTGGAGTGGGTGGGAGATGGTGGGGAGCTATTTTTAACCAGCTTTTTTAAGTGCATGCAGAAAAGCTTGTGCTTTTCTGTTAGCTCTGTCCCTGTTTCTTGTCTTAATCATCCAGGGAGGAACTTCCAAAGTAGGCCACGTGGTGACAAAAGACAAAACTCATGTTTTCTGCTGTTTTGTGATGTAAAAAATAACCCAAATTGCTACTATTTCAAGGATCAGAGAAGAAAACTTTGGGAACTGAGCTCAGATCTGGCCAGAGACAAAGTTCAGTTGTGGAAAGGGTGAGTGCCAGGAGGATGGAGCCAGGCTCTTCTCAGTGACATCCTGTGATGGAACAAGGGGCAGTGAGTGCAAACTGGAACACAGGAGGTTGGAGGAATGGATGGAAATTGGATTGGTGAAGGTGAAAGAAGAGAGGCACAGGCTGCCCAGAGAGGGTGTAGGGTCTCTTTCTCTGGAGACATTCAGACCCCACCTAGATGCCTTCATGTGTGACCTGATCTGGGTGTTCCTCTGCTCCAGCAGAGGATGATCTCTTGGAAGTCCCTTCCAGTCTCAGACATTCTGTGATTCTGTGACTGATGAGCTAAAGACTGAGGTTTGTTGTTTTGGTGATCATGACAGGTGGAAGTGTATATCTCTACATCAAGCTGTTGCAAAGGTGGTAGGATTTCCTGTTACTGCTTCCTTCAAAACTGCAGTGATCTGTTTGACTTTCCCTTGGCTTTTCTGTGGATGTGGTGGTCACCTCACCTCAGGAGAAACTGCTGCTGCTACTAAAGTTTGTAGGGCAGGAAAGAATCCTTGGGGGTGTTCTACCCATTCACATGTTCCAGCAGAGGGAATTGTTCTTCTGGAACTGTCCCAGGCAGATATTTTTTTCTAACATCTTAAAACACTGTTTATCCCAACTCATACTGGCAGCATTTCATGCCTGATATTGCTCATAGCAATACATCTCTAGCAGATGTAGAAAATGGTTCATGTTAACCTCTCCTTTTCAGAATGGCTGAAAATTTCTGATGAATGCTTGCCAGTGAAAAAACCACGGTGTTCATCTATTTATATTTCATTAAGCTTCTGAATGAGCTCATCAATTAAGCAAATGCAGTTCATGTCTTTCTAAGGAACAACTCTATGTGTGAGTCCTAAGGCATCAGGCAGATTTTTCTGGGATGGCTGCAAGAGGCCAGTGCTTGCTGCTGCTGCCTCAGCTCTGCTCCAAGCCACCATCTCTGTGTGAGTAATGCCAGTGTCTCTGTCTCAGGCAGGAGCTGTGACAAGTGGTCACTTCACTGCATTCATAAGAGCAGTAGCTTCCTTTTGAAGTATCTGTTAGTTTTCTTGTGCCAGGTTCTTCAGTAGTTATTGCTGCTGATCTGACAGTGGTATTTTTGTATAGGAATCAAAGGTTAGAGGCTAAAATGTATTTTTTGGAGATATTTTGATATGGACTGCATCAGGAGAAGTGTGACCAGCAGGTCAAGAGAGGTGATTTTGCCCCTCTACACTGCTCTGGTGAGGCCCCACTTGGAGTTACTGTGTCCAGTTCTGGAGCTCCCAAAATAAGAAGGATGTTGAGCTGTTGGAGCAGATCCAGAGGAGGGCCATGAAGATGATCAGAGGACTGGATCACCTGCATTATGAGGACAGGCTGAAGGAGTTGGGGGTGTTCATCCTGGAGAAGAGAAGGCTCAGGGGGGACCTCATAGTGTTTTATGAATACCTGAATGGGGCTAAAGAAAGGCTGGGGTAGGACTTTTTAATAGGGTCCAGGATGGCAGGACTAGGAGTAATGGATTCAAATTAGAAGAGGGGAGATTGAGGCTGGAGAGAAGAAAAATTCTTTCCAGTGAGGATGGTGAGACATTGGAAGAGGTTGCCCAGAGAGATTGTGGATGCCCCCTCAATCCCTGGAGGTGTTTAAGGCCCGGTTGGATGAGGAATTGAGCAACCTGCTCTAATGGGAGGTGTCCCTGCCCATGGCAGGAGGGTTGGAACTAGATGGTCTTTAAGGTCTCTTCCAACCCAGACTGTTCTATGATTATATGATTTTAATGTGTCCTCAGACTGTGGCCTCCCACTGGGAATACTGCTCATTGTCCTTACTGCCTGTTGGTTGTGAGCATTATCCACACACGATGCTCCATCTGGAAGGACCTGATAAGATGCTTTTTTCCACATGTTGCTTTATTTTGCAATTGCTTTGCCATTTTTGTGGTCCAGCCTGAACTGACTTGCCATGCATTAATATCTAGAAAGATTAATATTATTAAAAAGGCTGCTTTGGCAGCCTCAGAATCCAGGTGAGCTTTGTTCCTCACTGCTTTTGTTAGTCACAGCTCTGTCTTTCTAGGTTGAAAGGAGTTTTTCACTGGACTGAACTTGTGCAATCCTATTTCTCACAGCATTTAGGCTACACTGCAGCCAGTTTGCTCATTGTTTTCATGGGAAGCAGGTGACAATGAGCACAAGTTTAAAAGTCTGGGCAAAATTCCTAGCTAAGTTTGGGTGTTGGTTTGTAGGGTTTTTTATTGCCAACACTGATCTGATGCCTCTGAATATCTTTTCATCCTGCTTATGTAATAGTTGCATCTGAGAAATGGAATCTACAGGGATGTCATTGAATGTTGTAGTAGTGGGAGAGCTGCAACATGCAGAGTGGTTCTTATTAACTGCTTTCGTGTTAGGTGTAGCCCATATCATTCTCTGAGTGTTGCAGCTTTGCTTCTCAGTGAGCCACGTTTTCCAGAAGGTCTGACAGCTTCCATGTGCTGCTGTTCTGTGGGAACAACAGGCTGGCAAAATAGAAGTCCCTTCTGAGCTGTCCCTAAAGCCTGCCCCCTTGTCTTCTCCCAAGAGACTCAATCTGTTTTGTCTCCTACCAGGAGAGATTTTTGAACTGAAGGCTGAACTCAACAATGAAAAGAAAGAAAAGAGGAAAGAAGCTGTGAAGAAGGTTATTGCGGCCATGACTGTGGGGAAGGATGTCAGGTAAAAGCATCTTCTTTCACCTATAGGAATGCTGGTTCTCCTGGGGCTCAGTCAGGGTGGTGGAACATGTCTCTTTGTGGTGTTTCTGAGTTTGTCATCTCAGCTGGGTTGTGAGCCTGGTTGTGTCCTTGCCTTTGCTCTGCCTGACTCACCAGTTTCTAAAAGCAGAACAACCAACCATTTCAGCGTGGGTTTAGCCAGGTGCCTATTAGCCATTTTTATTTAAAATCTCAACTATTCTATATGTCACCTAAATAATACTCTCTTGCTGCTTTTGCTGCCCTGGCTTTNCAGGAGGTTCCACAAAAATGTAAGGAAAAACTTCATCAGGGTGAGAGAAGAGTGTCCCAGGCTGCCCAGAGAGGGTGTGGGATCTCCTTCTCTGGAGACATTCAAACCCCACCTGGACACCTTCCTGTGTGACCTGATCTGGGTGTTCCTGCTTGTCAGGGAGTTGGACAAGATGATCTCTTGAGGTCACTTCCAATCCTTGACATTCTGTGAAATTCCAAGTATTTTTCTTAGCCTTGCATGTTATAGCATAAATTTAAGCTGCACTTTAAGATGAGTGGTGATTTTCAGACTGAATCTTTGCCTCATATCATTCAAAGGACTCAGATATTTCCCTTCTGCACTGTGGACCCTGGAACTTTTTTTGCCTTTAAGGAAACCAGAAAAACTTGCTTGAGTGAATGCTTTTTCCCAGCTTCATCACAGTAGTCTTGAGTTCATGGCAGCCTACTGTTGCCACGGAAATTAATAAAAGGTTGCAAATTTAGCATCATGACTTCACTGGAGAAAGAGGGAACATAAAAACTGTAAAGGAGGAAAAAGAAAATCTTTAGCATTTGCCCTTTAGATCACTACTCTGTGTCCTTTGCAGATTGCCACTTGATATTTGTGTTCAAGCTCCTTATCTGTCAACTTGTCTGAAATTTGCCAGATTTTTTGGAAGTGCTCTACATTAGTAAAACATTTTTAAGCAGCTTTTTTTTATCTTGTGTGCTTGTTTCCAGGCATGTTTTACCCATTCCACAACTGCCCAGTGTGAAAACCCTAGAAGACTTTAAATGATAAAGCTATTATAAAAGCCATTGCAAACTGTTTTGGGAGGGAAATTGACCTCCTCTTAGAGGGTAGCTAGAGTGCCACTCCAGTTTTCCTGGCTTCTTTGATATTGTTTCTCTCTCCTTGTATATTCTGTAATCTCACTACTTTTCTTCTTCTTGCTTACTGTTGTGTCCAGCTCTCTCTTCCCTGATGTTGTGAACTGCATGCAGACTGACAACTTGGAGCTGAAGAAGCTTGTCTACCTTTACCTGATGAATTATGCCAAAAGCCAGCCTGACATGGCCATTATGGCTGTCAACAGCTTTGTGAAGGTAATTTACCCCCTGGGCTCATTAGGAAATGGTTCACTTGATGACTTTTGCATTGTGTTTAATTGTTGACTTTTCCCATTATATCCTCTTACTCCTTTAAGCCAGTAAGGCTGGAAACCTGTGTTTTATTCTGGCTGAAAGTTGGGGCTGGCTTTTAGGTGGCAGGAGCTGCCTCTCTGGCTTAGTTGCACTTTGGATTTTACCACTGGATCGTGTTGAAAGAAGCTTTGCCTGGGGAGAACCAAGGCAAGCCAAGATAGTTTTACAAGCTGCTGTAGAATCATAGAATCATGGATTAGTTTGGGTTGGAACTTGATGATCTTTAAGGTCCCTTTCAACCAGAGCTGTTCTATGATTCTGGAATGTTTCTGTGAACCACCAAGTTCCACCTTTTATCCTTGATCTGAAATAAGTTTTTATTAGCATGTAATCAGAGAGTGTGCTTTTTATTTGAGATAAGAACAGCCTGAAGATATGAGTGGCTGGTGATGGAGGTTTGTTCACTGCATGTTCTGTCCCCTTGCAGGACTGTGAAGACCCAAACCCTCTCATCCGTGCTCTGGCTGTCCGTACCATGGGGTGCATCAGGGTGGACAAGATCACAGAGTACTTGTGTGAGCCTCTCCGCAAGTGTCTGAAGGATGAAGACCCATATGTGAGGAAGACAGCTGCTGTCTGTGTGGCAAAGCTTCATGACATCAATGCCCAGATGGTGGAGGACCAAGGATTTTTGGATTCCCTGCGTGACCTGATTGCAGACTCCAATCCCATGGTAACATATATGTCTTTCCAGCACGTTGCTTGAATTTCTAAAGGGCAGATAATCAGAAATATGAGGGTTTTAAGTGCACCATGATGATTACATTTGTAAAAAAACCAATTTCTCTCAGAAATTAGGGAATATTTGTTTTTAGGTGGGTTTGAACTTTTGCTTGTCTTGAGTGCTGCTGCAAAAGTTGAACTTCCTGATTAGGTAAGTCAGAAGAGCAGGAAATCCTGGATGCTGCTACCTTAGAGACAGCTTGTAGTGATTGCTTTCCTGCAGGCTTTGGCTCTTCTTGGAGGAATTCATTCACTAATGCAGATAAATCCACTGGCCTGTAATGACTAGAGAAAAATCAATGCTTATGTGTTTAATAAAGGTAAATGAGTCATCGGGGCAGAGGTGGAGAGAAAGCCCAAGAATTTCCCAACAGTAAATTAACTGCTAAATGAGTATTTCATAGTGTTGATGAAGGGTCTGTTTTTCATGCCAGGACTCTTCCACTGTTATTTTGTAGCTAAAAGGTGGTACACAATGGATAAAATACCTTTTTTTTCCATATTTTTTTCCTGGGATATACCAGAATCCAGTGAGTGTTATCAGTTCTGTAGCTCCTAGCNCCTTTTTTTTTTCATATTTTTTTCTTGGGATATACCAGAATCCAGTTCTGTAGCTCCTAGAAGTGAAAAGAACTCCTGCAATTCAGCAGGGAAAAGAACTGCAATTCAGTTTAACTCAGAATTTAAGGCTGTAGCTGCTCTTCTTTTAGCTCTTCTAGAGCACAAATATGATTTGACTCTTCCTAGAGACATAATTTTGTGTTATTAGGGCAGGTCTAACATCTTTTTTATATGGTGCATGAATCAAGCCACATGAAACAACTTGCTGTCCTGTCCAAGCTGTCTTTGGGAAGGTTTGGCTTAGTTAAGTGTAGGTACAAGTATTGCCCCCTTCAGTAGGGGAGCAAAAGCTGCTGATGGCTTTTCTTGTGGCTTTCTAGAGACAGTAAAACTGACTTTGACAGGCACAAGAATGTGGGCACTGGTGCCTTTCAGAACATACAGGTACCTATTGCCTTTTACAAGCTGTTCTCTCTGTATCCCTCCCTGCTTATTTCTTTCATGCCAGGTTTCTGCGTTAATATTGATGACCACTTGAAGATCATTTCTCTGTCTGGCCATTTTAAGTCACAGAGGGGAATGCCTGCTTTTTAAAATTTAATATTAAGATGTGCCTTTCAGCTTCTGGATTGGACTGCTTTAGTTCCACTTAAATGTTAGCCCCTGGCATTCACTGGCTCCTGGCAGTGATGGAGAATGCTGTGGAAAAGGATAGAAACTCTTTTTTTTTTTTTTTCCTCTTAGCCTTGGTTCCATCGCTTCAATTTCTTCTGCCATTATTGCCCCAATATGAGTTGAGGAGCTCAGGCTGAAAAGATTTGTTACTTTGGGAGAAATTAATAAGGTTTTCCTTGCCCTTTCTCTTCATGGATCTCTGTGGAACTAAGTGTTTTGGTAAATGAGCCATTGACTGTTAGGAGGACACCAGTATCTGTTTCAAGAGCACATTAACTTAATACTGACTTAAATGAATGGAGGGAGAGAAGGGGAGAAACACCAAAGGGCAGGCTGTGCTCCATTTGCTAAATAAACCACCAGAAGTAGCACAGGGATTCCTAATAAAACATCAGTACAGCTAATGAGCTCCTTGCTGATAATGAGGATGGGCTGGGTCACTGAAACCTTAGCAGCTGCTGGTGGCTCTGTAGCTCCCAGAGCTGTGCAGGACCATGGGACCTGCCTCGTGTCCTACTCTCCTGCTCTTCCTGGAGCTGGGGATTCATGGCAGGAGAGTGCAACTTGGGGGAGTGATAGTGATGAAGAGGAAAAGCCTATGGTGTGTTTTCAGATCTGCAGCTTTGAGAAGAACATGTGACTGGTGTTCAGTGTGCTGTTTCTCAGGGTTTTACTGTAGACAGGGTATTATTTTCTTGCTTTTTGAGGGTGCATGGGGAGAGATTTTTATCAGGTTTGAGGCTTTCATGGCTGCTGGCTTCATAAGACACTTAATCTGGTTACAGTTTTTAGTAGTTACAGACATTCCATTTTAGGTTTATTGCTTTGGTCTCCTCTTGAAATTCATGCTTTTCTGGTACAGTTGTTCCCTCAAAAGTACAGGAGCTTTTCTCCTCTAATTAAGATTCTTATTCCTGGCCAAGCCATCCAGCTCACTGATGCTTTACCCATACGAAATTCCATCTGGGGGGTTCCTGATGACCCCCTGAGTTGTGTCTGCCAACTAAATTCTGTTTGCCTTCAATCTGATATTTATTAAACTATTTCTCCATCATCAGACAGAATGCAGCCCTGCCTGGAAGCTCCTTTTAAGTAAAATCTGTGTATCAGTATCTAATATCAAAAGAAAGATTATTGAAAGCTGTGCTACAGATGGATCTGTCCTTAGGGCCTGGAATGGTGCATCTCAGTCATTGCAACCTGTTATCTAAACTCATTCCTATTTGTATTATTATAAAAGTGTCTCCTCTTTTGATGACTTGTGGCAATAGGCAATGTTAGACATTTAATGAAGCAGAATTTTTTTAGATGGGAAATCCACACTTGTCCTCTCTTCTGAGAAATGAGGGGTTTGAGAAGCAGCTAAAAAATCTCTTGTTTGAAAAATAGCCTCTAAGAAGGGTTTGTTATAGTTTTGTAATGGTCTGCCTCTGGCACATGAGCAAGCCCTAACCATTCTGTCTGGGTGCTGGGGGGAGAAGCAACTCCATCTGGGGCTTGCTAATTGCCTTGTAATTGTGCAGAGATCAGGGTGCAAGTTTCAGTCAGCTCAAAACACCCTCTTTATACACGTGACTGTGTTGGAGATGACCTTGTCAGATACTTCTAGGTTACTATTTTTCATATTTTTGGGTTGATAATAAATTATCATAGAATTATATGAACAGAGATCAGGGATGGTGGGGGTATTGCATTGAAATCCCATTGAGGTGCACAACTAAGGTGCTTTTTTCCCCTTTATCAGGGTTTTTTGTTGTCAGGATCTGGCCTTTCTTCAAGTACAATAATACAGGGATCTTTTGAAGAGGTGCAGGGTTGCAGCCTTCCAGATCAGCAGCTGAAATTGTGATTCAAGCTCTGACACCCAAGTCTAGTAATTCATTACGTTCTTCTCAAAAATTTCTGGTAGCTTTGCAGTTTCTCCTGGATGATTCAAGTTTCCTAATTGCATATGTATAGATATATATATATACACACACTTACATGCATATATAGATAGCAAGTTGCTATATATATAGGGGTTGTTGCCTTCCTGTATTTCAGCTGAGTTGTCTGAGTTGCCTTATGCAGGCAAAGGGCCAGCAGCACATCCAAGGGCACAGCTCAGTTACTGAGTTACTGCAGAATTTTGATTGTGGGTGATACCTTCAATCTCATTTTAAGAATGGACCTTAAGTGCTTGTGGCTCCCCTTTATCACTCGGGAACCTGCTAGTTTCCCTCCATAGAAAAAAAAATCCTTATTTCTTCCCAGGCCTGGCTCAGGTCAAACACTTTTTTGCTCTGTGTAATGCTTGGTGGAACCAGACCCAGATGAATAATAAACCTAGGGTTTGGTTGCTCTGGGCTGTTAATGTGCTACTGATTCACTCCTCAGGGACTTCCCTGCTGATGACTTTGCAGTGCAGCTCAGAAGGTGTGTCCCCTCCATGATCCTTGTTTTCTGACAAAACACAGTTTCAGTATAACCAGAGAAGTTGTGGATGCCCCCTCAATCCCTGGAGGTGTTTAAGGCCAGGCTGGATGAGGCACTGACCAATCTGGTGTAGTGGGAGGTGTACCTGCCCATGGCAGAGGGGTTGGAGCTAAGTCATCTTGATGGTGCCTTCCAACCCAAACCATTCTATGATGCTGTGCCAGGATTTTGCTCTATTCCTGCTTGTGCACAGACTGGCAGATGACTGCAGAACGCAGCTCGAACCCAGCAGCAGTAGATAATGGTGAGGTAGGTCTGATATACACCTGCTAAGGTTCTCTGAAGTCTTGCACCTGCTATTTCTCTCCATGCTGTCTTGTTCTTTATGTAAATCAGACTTCATGTCCGATTGCTCATCCTGCCTTTTGCAAGAGTGGTGCAGAACAAGACCACGAGGTGGCAGCAGTTTAAAGCAGAACCAAAGCTGTTGATAATTAGACACCTTATTTTGTAACATGTTCTCTCTTGGCATTTGTCACTGCACTTAATTTCTGTTCAGGAATGTAAATGTTAAGAGAAAAGCATAAGACAAAATCCACCTTAATCCTGAGTGAGTTTTCATGTCTGAATGGAACAACTGTTCTCTGCAATTATTTTGAATCCTTGACCTTCTCAGATAACTTTTAATCCATGGAATAATTTTCTTCTGAGTGTGTATCTTATCCATATGGCTTGTTAGGATGTTGTTACCTTTCCCCAATTCTTTTTGAGGTGGTATTGAGTTTTTAATTCCTTCTTGTAGCATTTCTTCTTCTCATGCTCTGCTTGATCACTGTGATGTGCTGGATCAAAGCTTTCCCAGGTGTGGCTGTTCTGCCCCTGTGTTTTCATGGGCTGTTTAGATGTAGCACTTCTTTGCTGTTTGATTTTATGTTGTTTTGTACCATCTACACCCCACAGGTTATTGGAAGGAACAGTATGGAGTAAACTGAGATGACACCAGAGGCTGATTAGTAAACACACCAAGTGTTTGGAATGTAATTAAACTCTTCTTGTGCCTAGGGTGGTTTTTTTGCCTTTAGCATCTAAGAACCTGCACTAAGAAGGAAATCTATTGAGATCTGACAGCTAGAGGTGGTGAGGTCCATTATTCTGGTGATGCTGAGTTTGTTGTTCACAAATGAAGCTAAAAACCTATGGATACAGATTACAGTGCTCTTCTGCCTCTCCTGCTGTGACTGCAAGCCATGGAAGTTCCTTTTGTGCCACCAGAACTTCAGGGTGTACTTCTGGGCTTCCTAGATGGAAAAAAGGTCCTCAGTTTATCTTTTTTTTCCTACTAGTTGGCAAGCAGTATGTCTTTGAGACAGTGCCTTGAGGTATGAGCCTGTTTAGGAACAGAAGCAGCTTTTGTCTCCTGGGCTGTCCTCTGCTGTGTGCTTTGGAGGAATTTTATTCCTCTCTACTCATGTAACAAAGCTGAGAAGTAAATCCTTTGCTGAGAAACTGTTGGTGGTCCTTTGAGTCCCCAAAGGACTTTGTGGGAGGCTGTCTGGGATGTGAAACTTCTCTTGTATGACAGGGAATGAAACATCACCTTCTCAAGCACAGGAAAACACTTGTTTCTCATGGGGAAACTTGGACTTCTCACAGTTCTACTTTTTCCCCTCTGTTGCTGTTGTTTTGTCTGGTACAAGGAGTGAAGCACCACTCCACGATGGGTTCATGGTAGTGGTTTTAAACTACAGTGGGGTAGATTTAGTTTAGACATTAGGAAAACACTTTCTCACCATGAAGATGGTGAGATACTGAAACAGGTGGACCACAGAGATGTTGGAGACCCCATTCCTGGAGACATTCAAGGCCAGGTTTGCTGAGGCTCTGAGCTACATGATCTAGTGGAAGATGTCCCTGCTCTCTGCAAGAGGTTTGGACTAGATGGCCTTTGAAGGTCCCTCCCAACCCTATGATCCTGCTCATGAAGGTTGCTAAGGCCTTGAAAATTCACATCCCAGCATGGAGATGAATATTGCTGGGATGCTGGTCTTGAACATGTTCCTTAGAACTAATGATTTCCACTGCCTTTTGAATACTAGCACTCTGGCAGAGACATGCAGTAGCTTTTATGATAATTCATGAATTTTCATGACTCCACAGAGGCTGTACTCCCGGACCCCTCATTTATAAAACTTAATTGATAAATTCATCCATCAGAGACCCATCTCCTTCCAATTACTTCTGCCAGCATGTGTTTAATTTCCCAAGCATTAGTCTTGCCAAGCAGATGATTCCGGGATCTCTAATATCAATCAGGGTGGTGGGGAATTTTGTTGACATGTGTCTTGATGTTACATCTTCAGTCGGAACAGACATTTCTAGCTACTGACAAGCACCATTTGTCACAAAATGCTGTGGGGATGATGTTTTGTAACTGTACGCCCCCCTTTCTAAGGCTACATCAAGTTTTTGTTGATGCTTAGCTGATGACTTTCCTCTTAGTAGCTGCTCGGATCAGAGACAGCCGTTTGCCACTGGATGGTGCCAGTGAGAACTTCTGCAAGGAAAATTGCAAAGGGGAAAAAAAAAACCCAGAAAGGAAAAACCCCACCTGGTTTATGATAGGTGCCTTATCCAGGCTGGGATCAGACCATGATGCTTTCTGGTAAAAGCATAGATAGCACTGAGGGATTCAGCTGTGCCAAGGAGAAGCCCTTTGTGTTTGGGCCATCCTTATAAAATCACTGAAGGGTTGGGGTTGAAAGGCACCTTAAAGATTATCTAGTTCCAACCCCTCTGCCATGGGCAGGGACACCTCCCACTACACCAGGTTGCTCAGTGCCTCATCCAGCCTGGCCTTAAATGCCTCCAGGGAGAGAGCTTCTTGCCTACCAACCAAAGAAGTTCATCCCCCGGTGGAAATATGCTTTTCTATCCTAAAACTGACATGTTTTGATTATGCAGGGGTGTGAGAGCAGGAGTTGTGATTTCATCTGCCACAAAATGGCTTTCTTTTTTCCCCCTCAGTGCATGGTGAGTGCAGCGAATTGCAGAAACCAGTTAGGGCAAGCACGCCATGGGAAGCCTAATGCTTTGACTTCCCTTTCATTGCCACCTCCAGAAAAATTCATCCCACTTGCAAGAAGCAAGCAGGAGATCTTCCCCACTCAGGCAATTTTGGGGATGTGACCAGGAACTGATCACGTATCCAGCAGTGTGCTTCCAGCCTTTCAGGTGCTAAAGCACAACCTCCCGCCATGGAATTAGCAGAAGATGAATGACTTACCCACAGCCCTGGAAATCTGTCACAATTAAGGCTGAGCAGGTGAGCTGTTACTTTCTGAGACTATACATAGACTAGAGACGTGTTAGTCTCCCACAGTTTCAATTTAAAGCAGGGCACGTTGAGCACATTAACGGTGCAAGAGGTTCATGCAGGCTCTCTGCCTTATTTGCTTGGGTTATTTTAGTAGCTCACAGACCATTTCTAAGAAGCAAAGTGAAGAGGGGCTTGTAGGTGGAAGCCCTGAAGAGAGGGATTTGGGGGTGTCGCTGCTGAAAAACTTGGAACAAGCAGGNAAGGACATTGAGCTGTTGGAGAAGGTTCAGAAGAGGGCCACAAAGGTGATGAGAGGGCTGGAGCACCTGCCTTATGGGGATAGGTTGAAGGAGTTGGGGTTGTTGAGCCTGGGGAAGGCTCGGGGGGAACCTCAGGGTAGCTTCTCAATACCTGAAGGGGAGGCTACAGAAAGGCAAGGGTAAGGCTTTTGAATAGGGTTCCAGGATGGCAGGACCAGGGAGTAATGGATGCAAAAGATTGAGGCTGGAGATAAAAAAGTTCTTTGCTGTGAGGGTGGGGAGACCCTGGAAGAAGTTGCCCAGAGAGGTTGTGGATGCCCCCTCAATCCCTGGAGGTGTTTAAGGCCAGGCCGGATGAGGCACTGAGCAGCCTGGTGTGATGGGAGGTGTCCCTGCCCATGGTAGGAGGGTTGGAACTAGATGGACTTTGAAGGTCCCTTCCAACCCAAGCTATTCTATGTAATTAACATGAACAGAAGTAGAGGTTGTACTCTGAAGAAGGAGCTTGTCTGTGCTGGTGACTTCTTAGAGACCTTTCAGGCACACAGCATCATCTCTGGTAAAATATGCATCCATGTGGTTGTCCCCAGTATCCCACCTGGGAGCCTGTGCTTAATGACATGAACATACCATGCAAGTTCAGCTTGCTCTTTGAAAATGTCAGCACCTCTCCATTCCCAAAACATCATGTGGTTCCTGACTCTTGAGGATGGGAGCCTCCAGCTATGCAGGGAAGGCTGCCTTTTCTCAGCATCTTCTCAGAGCTTCTGAATTTCTTNACCTCTGCAGCTCTCCCTGAGGTCAGATCTGGTCTCTCTCTGGCTGCAGAAGGGGGTTTGTCTGTAGGTGGGTTTAAAAATGTTGGGTTCTTATTAAATCTGTAATGCAATTTTCAGTGCAGGGTATATATTTTTTTTAATTTTTTTTTTTTAATAACAGCCTGGAAGATTTAGTTATCCTCATCCCAGTGACACTTCTCCAGGAGTTTAAAATTTCAGGCAAAAAGCAGGTTTATTGTCATTTGGCTCCACTGTGCTCTAGCAGGCAGTTGCTGTGGCTGCATTTGAATGATGTTGAAGTGTACCAGAGTGAACTGATTTAAATCATCAGGCTGGAGGACTATTATTATTAAACCTTCAGTCTGCTCTGCATTTGTATTTCTTAGGTGGTTTTTTTTTGAATCTGACTCTTGCTGTTTGGTAGTTGTTAGTTTAAAGACAGTGTTCTTAATTGCAGTTCAAATGGGGCATCTTGCCATGGATTTAACTTGCAAGTTTAAGGTTTTAAAAGCTTTTCCTGTTCATTAATTCCTTGGACTGACATATCTTTGGCTAGTGGGTTGACCTCAGTTTCTTTAATTATATATTGATGAAGTAAAGGCTATACTCAATGTTAGTTTCTTCTACTTTTAGTCTCCTTCCAATCTGTGAAACAACTTCTAATTGGTTTCTCATCAGAATAAACTTGGTGCATCTTCTGAAAAGCAGAGAATACTTTCTCTGCTAAATGAGATTATGGCTTTTCTTAGTGAAGGTATGGCATTGGAGTGGGTTGCCCAGAGAGGTGGTGGAGGGCCCATCCCTGGAGACTTTCAAGGCCAGGCTTGATGAGGCTCTGAGCAACCAGACCTAGTGCAGGATGTCCTGGCTCACTGCAGGGGAGTTGGACTTAAACAGCCATTGAATGTCCCTTCCAACTCAAGACATTCTGTGACTGGCTGTGGAACTTCTCCAGTTTCATGGAAGACTTTGTCCTATACCACTTGTTAAGCTTCAACTTTGTTTTTTAGTATATTCCCTGGCAAGTATATGATCACTGCTGATAATTTTCAAGGTAAAAACCCCACCTTACCTAGTGTAAATTATTTTATCACTTTATACCTTGTACTTGCATTCAGTGTGGTTGGATTCACTGTCTTGTGTTGCTCTGCTAAAGGAGTATTAAGTGAATTAAAGACTTAAGTGTAATTAAGCTTAAGATTCAGCTTTAATATAGCAATAGTTACCTAGGGACCTTTCAGATCATCTACTCCAACTATCAACCCAACTCTGACAAGCCTTGTACCTTGACAGGGAATTGTACCCTTGACCTTTATATTAGGAGCCTGATGCTCTCCCAGCTGAGCTACACACCCAGGTATGGTTGACTTTCTTTGGCCAGAAGTTCTTTCTAAATACTTCCAGTGACACTTGTGTGACTGCCAAAGCACATACTGGCTTACCAGGCGATGCAATACATAAATTGGTGTTGACAGGTTCTTAGTGGACCTTTCTTCTCCTACTTGAGTGAGAACTGTTAGCTTCAATCTCTGTTTACTTGTTGCCTGAACCATCCCTTAGTGGGGGATGTTGGCAGAGCAGGACTCCTCGTGTGCTGGAGTGAAACCATGCAGTGCTGGCTTGTGTTGCTCCCTGCTCCTGTCTCATGAAAGCCAGTGGCAATGCAGTGAGGAGAGGTGAACGTGGTTGCTTGCACCAGTGTTTGTGTTGGACAGGCTCCTGGAATCTGTTTTCATTTCAACTCTGCTGAGGCTGTGTGAAAAGCCTTGAAGATGCTAATTATTTTTGTTGGCATTCCCTAACACATCAATATGTTCGTTGCGGATCGCCAGCAAATAATTTTTATTTTAATAAACGTTGCTTCAACTTTGGAGATATTTCCCATCCCTTATCCCTTTTGGCTTTGTGTATTTTCCTGTCACCTGGTTGGGAGCAATACCCTTCTGTTAAGGTAGGAAGTGAGGGCAAGCTCCATCTGGGTTATGAGACTGTGTATCCCAGCCCACCTGGCAAAACTGAATTGCCCCCAAATGTTTCACAGCCCCTTCCAGTCCTTTCTTTTGGATATCACCCAAGGAGATCACAGCCCTAAGTGCCTCTTGTCATCTTTCTCCTCATGGATGCTTTTAAAGGAAACCTGGCATCTCTTGGTTTGCTTTGTAGTGTCCCATCCTCAGCTTGGATTTGGACACTTTGCTCTTAGGCTGTTCTCATTGCTGAAAAGAGTGTGGAAAGATCCTAAAAGCAAGACCTTGTACAGTCAGGTCTCTGGGTGGGAGCTGCTGTGGACCAGGCAGCCCGTGGTAACAACATTTCTGTGCATCCTTTGCCTGTGGCAAACCTAAAGTGATAGAATTTACTGGCTCTGCAGGGAAAGAGACTTAAGCACAGCTGCTTTGACTTGTACTTGCTGCAGGGTTTAGGATATCCATGTGCCCTAATTACTGCAACAAAGGGAGTTCTTGGCAGTGGGAAGTGCATTTGCCAAAGCTCAGCCTCTGTTCCTTAACAACTGACAGGCACCTTTCTGCCATGCTTTGCCTCTGGTTTTATTACTTCAAATCTCTGTTCCAGAATTCTCATTTAATTTTATCGGTGTGCTTTCCTAATGATTTTGAACTCTTGTGTTGCTTTTCTGATAAGTCTTCACTTAAAATTCCAAAATAGAAGGAAATTAGGACTCTATTTTCCTTCACTTTTGTGCTGTGTCCCATTAACCATTCAGGAATTAGGCAAATTAAATAATGGGAAGAATAGGCAGCATGTCTTAATAAGATACTCATTAAAACTGTACAAGAAGACAGAAGCTCTGATTGCTAATGATTTTGGTAACAGAAGGCTCATTCAACTAATGAAATTCATAAAATCTTGGATCAGAATCCTAGCTCTGACCTCTAGGTGTGAAATGCAAAACAATCAGTGCTGCTTGTGTAGTGACTTTGGAATATTTTGGTTTAATGACAGGCAGTGATGGGAATGATGCAGAGAATTTTCTGGTCATGCTGTTCTTGTTTTCTGTGTTCTGCATCAGGAGCATCTTTAGTCATCCAAAGAATCAGATGGTTTTTAGATAAGTTTCTTTCTTAATCCCATAAAAAATAATGCTGCAAATCTTCATTTTATTGGGGGTGATTTGTGAGTTGTGCTGGACACATGAAACATATTTGAAATGTACTGAAAGTGCCTTTTCACAGATAATATCAGTTTTGTGTGCCAAATTCAAGGCTTAAATCCCTTTTCTAGTTAGCTGGAAAAATAAGAGATTGGTCTGGTCTGCAGATTTCTATTTTCATCTGTATCTTCTGCAACTCTTATTTTAAAAATCTTCACATGGCTTCTATTAGATGAACTGTTGAACTTGAGCATGGAACTAAGAACTAGAAATTTGTGCTACACTCCCCCTTCTCTCTCCTGTCAGGCTGGAGCCTGGACTTCCTCTCTTCTGCCTTTCGTCCATGCTTGGAGCAGACCTCAAATAGTCTGAAATGCAGCAAGAATATCTTCAGTGATGAGTTGTGCTGGAGTGCTTGCTGTCAGGAGACTCTATAAAGCAGACAAATGGATGTGGTGGATTCCAAATTCAATTTGGAATTGAAATATGTGATTAAAAATTTAGTGGAGTTGTCCATTTTAGGGAAGCTGTTTGCTTTCAAACTGGGTGATCTGAGAGTCTTGCTCCAGAGCTGGAGGCTGTCTGGAGCCCTGTGTTTCTTCTTGGGAAGATGATTCTTCTCATTTTCCAGATTGTGCTAAATGATGTATCACAGGACTGTCAATGGGAAGTTAGGGTATCCTTTCCTGAATAAATAGGGCAGTGAGAGGTTTTGAGACTTTGAATCTTATCAGTTGAGCTTCTCCTGGAAGTGGGGAGAGTAGGAGTCTGGAGCCTGAAGGAAAGTGAGATGTTCCTGTTCCATGTGGATGCTCTGATGCCATCTCAGGCTCCCTCCAGAGCAAAGTCTCTTGTGAAATTCTAGTCCCAGTTCCCCATCCTGTCCAGAGGCAGCTTTAACTTGTGTTTACCTATAAGAAAAATACTTTCACATTGTGATTTCTCTAGAAAAATGCTCTCTTCACCCATGCTGGCTTTTTGTGTGCTAGCAGCCTCCTCCTCCTGTGCTGCTGCTGCTTTATTTGCTTCACAAGAGACTTCACATTTTGGCACAGAGCAAGGTTTCAGTTGAGCTTTGGGCTCTCCAGGTTGACTGTGAGGTTGTCCTGAAGGCTCAGATGGCTGCTGCTGGGCAGCTGATAGCACACACCAGGATCTCTGTGTTTCTTTTTCTTGTGTGACCCATGTCAAGCCCAGGCTGATCCCTGCTAAGCTGCTGAGGGCATGCTAGCAATGAATGTTTTTCCTTGTGTCTTCTCCCAGGTGGTGGCAAACGCTGTGGCTGCCTTGTCAGAAATCAGTGAATCTCATCCCAACAGCAACCTGCTGGATTTGAACCCTCAGAACATTAACAAGTTGCTGACTGCTTTAAATGAATGCACAGAGTGGGGCCAGATCTTCATCCTGGATTGTCTGTCCAACTACAACCCCAAGGATGATCGAGAAGCTCAGAGGTATGTTCCTGCTCTTTCCACAGACCATTTAAGGGTAGTGCCACAACTCTGAGAAGGTCTTCAGATCTTCACTCTTCAGGTCTTGAAACAGCACAATAAAGGACTTGAAGTAGATGAGATAATTTGTGGTAGATCAAGATGATGCTGCCCATGCCCTTTTTTTGAGCCACTTCTTCTCATAGCTTTTTCCCCTCACTTTTTTCTATTTAAAAGGCTGGCCCTTATGGGAACTGACACTACTGAGAAGGGATCAGCCCCAGACTGACCCATCTGGAAAGCAGTTTGAGGGGTTTTCTGCTTCAGCAGGGCTGTCAAATCTGAGTTTGCTGCTTTGAGAGACAAGAGGCTTCTCAGAGGTTATAGGTCCGTGGGCTTCCAAAGCACTGCAGAAATAAGACTGAAATATTTTTCCAGCCAAAAAAAATAGTCTGTGATATGATAGAATGGAAAACAAAGGTAATAAATGAATTTTCTTATTGCTCCAAATTCACCTTTGTGATTTTACCCTTAGTTGTAATGACTAAATGTAAATACCTTAGGGTTTAGATAGTGTAGTGTTAATTCATGTACTTCAAGCCACCTCTTCATCTGCACCCAGACTCACAAAAAGTCAGGTTCTGTACCCAGGAGAATAAGGAACCAGCAGGGAAAATAACTTGAATGGGGTAATACTCAGGCTTGATACATTTTAGGTGGATGATGTGGAGGGTGGAGTGGGCAGAAGGGGCACAAGCCCACACACAAAATCCTGCAGGCCCTTTTTGATTTGATGAGGATCCTCATTAGCTGTTTTCTGAGGCACGACAGATAATCCACTTTTAAAAATTCCTGCCAGTAGTCTTGCTAGCTTTTCTTTTCCCTCGCTTCCCTCTCCCCTGTGCTATGTTTCTGTGCCAGGAACAGCTATTAATGAGTGATAAAACCTGCAGAGATCTCCAGGGTGTCAGAGCAGTATTATCCTAGTTCTGCCAGGGAGGGACCACTAGTTTGAACAACTGTGAACATGTCCCAGTTTCTTGTCTGTACTTCTTCTTTAGAGTGTTGTATGAAACTGGGTGGGCAGTGACTACTTTTATTCTCTTGTGTCTGGAGTTTGATTCTTGGAGCCTGCCTTATTTTTGGTAGGAAAATGGCAGCACCTATCTCTGAGTGTTCCCCTTCACAGCAAGGCTGGTTTTGTTGTCCCTGAGCTTGGAGAAACTGAGGCACAGAGAGATGAAGCATTTTTGGCACACCAGGAGACCTTGGGCAGAGCCATTTTGGGACTGACCCCAAATGTTAGACCCCTCTTTGCTACTCTTAGCTGTGCTGCTTCCTTCCCAGGCTGGCTGAAAGCAAATCTTTTAGGGAAAGAAACTTGAAGAGGCACAGATGGGAGTGAGATTGTTCTGGGTTAGCAATATGCAGGAGGGGGTGGGAAGGAATTGACAGATGCTCTAAGAAAGACCATATGAACCNTAGCTGTGCTGCTTCCTTCCCAGGCTGGCTGAAAGCAAATCTTTCAGGGAAGAAACTTGAAGAGGCACAGATGGGAGTGAGATTGTTCTGGGTTAGCAATATGCAGGAGGGGGTGGGAAGGAATTGACAGATGCTCTAAGAAAGACCATATGAACCCAAACTTCCTTTCTGCTCAGGGTGGGTTGTTGTTGATGCTGTTGATTATAGGATCTATGGAGGCATGTGGTGAAACTGAGGGTATTTAGGTCACTCTTTCCTTATATTAACACAAACCTTTTTTAGATGAAGCAAATGGTTGAAATGGCAGCATTTCCCCCCTAACTAAGCAAGCCAGAGACAAATAGAAGCTTCCAAAGATTATATGGGGGCTGAAGTGTTTCTCTGATAGCTATTTTGTTAAATTTGTGTCTGTAAGTGACAGACAAGACCACAGAAATAGAGAAAGCCACCAAGCAAAGGCAGAGAGCTCTAATAACTGTACATGTGCTGGGACTGCAGTGCTGAGAGTTGGAAGAGTTCCTGAGCTGGCTGTAGCAGGAGAGAAGAACTTGAAGCTGCAAGAGAAAGTCTTTATTTGCTTCCTGCTGTCTTCAGGAAAGCAGGAGTTTGCCTTTACTTCATGGATAAAACAAAATCAAATTGAGAAACCATCTTCAGTCGTGTACGGCCTCTTAAATTTGAGTAATATCTGAAATATTTGAGATTCTAAAATACATGTAAACCCTTTCTTTCTTCATTGTCTCCAGTATTTGTGAACGAGTGACCCCTCGACTGTCTCATGCCAACTCAGCAGTCGTGCTGTCAGCAGTGAAAGTCTTGATGAAGTTCCTGGAACTTCTTCCTAAGGACTCTGACTATTACAACATGTTGCTGAAGAAACTTGCCCCTCCACTGGTGACCCTGCTGTCTGGAGAGCCTGAAGTTCAATATGTTGCCCTGAGGAACATCAACTTGATCGTGCAAAAGAGGTAAAGCCACTCAGGAGTGTTTATTCCTGGGTTGTCAAAGGGCAGCTGGATTTCTCAGACCTTCAGGTATCTCCACAGACCCAGCACTTCATTTAATCCAAGATCAGATCCCATGAGGGACAAATTAGGCAGTCTCATGACTCTGGTAGCCTGAATTTATTTTATTTACAGCATACTTGTGTTGCCAGTGTCGTACAGTATTGCTTTTCCTGGCTTTCTCTTCCCCACCTTCTCAAGAGCATTAAGAACTTCCTCTCCTCAGACTCTAAACCAGCCTGCAAATAGGGAGGAAAGTCTAGCTATGATTCAGAGTGATGTGCAGAAACTCAATGTGCCTGTGCTTTTCTCTGTAGCACAGAAGAACCAGACTGGATGTCATATTGATATGCAGTGGGTTGGATTTTTTTTTTCATCAGTTTACTCCCACATGCTTGGAAAGGTGGGACAGGTTGGATAGCACTTTGTGACTACACGTGGGGCAGAGTTACTGTGTGCTGGTGTCTTGTAAATTAAAGCAGCAAACGAGTTTGTAGGTGGGTTTTCCATTGGGAAAAAGATGTTATTGTTCCACTGAAAACTCCATCATCCTCACCTGACTGTAGTGGAGGTTCAAATGGAGGGTGTAGAGATGGAGATGCATTTAGGGAAATAGAAATTGAAGAATTCAAATGTAAATCTCTTTCTCTAGCGTTATAATTTTCTTCCAGTTGTTGTTCTCATACGCATGGGTTTGCATGAGCTGGATGCAAAGTGACATCATTCTGTTTCCCCGTGAACATTTGGGTAGATTTCTAAGCAGGAGATAACTTTGGTTAGGATAGAACCCACTGTTTTTGCCTCTCTTGAGTGTAACAATGTTATATTCCCTTCAGGCCTGAAATTCTGAAGCAAGAAATCAAGGTGTTCTTTGTGAAGTACAATGACCCCATCTATGTCAAACTGGAGAAACTGGACATCATGATCCGCCTGGCTTCTCAAGCAAACATTGCCCAGGTCAGCTGAGGAACTTCTCATGGGTTCTACTTGTGTTCTAGGGTTGGAGAACCCTTCCATGGTCCTTGCATGAGATGTATGGAACTACTGCTGGTGGTGTCCTGGCTTTTAGGCATCGTGATTTGTGGTAGAGTTGCTCTTTGCAGCAATTTATTGGGAGATGTTGGAATTTCTTCCACAAATTAAAAGTTAATAGCACAGTGTGTTTTGTATCGTGACTGTTAGCTAGATCTTGGTTTGTAGATTACAATTCCAGGAGGAGAGATGATGTCTCCTGTCAAATGAGTCACTGCTAGTGCTGAGGTTGGAGTGAGAAGCTCAATGTAAGCAAGACATGTGCCTGTAATGGAGAAAACCAGAAAGGCCAAGGACAATCGAAGTATCAATTTCAGGTGTATTAGTTAAATTGTTAAACCCTTGCACTCTTCAAGGCTGAAATAACCTTTACTTTGCTTAACTTGCCTCCAGAGCAAAAACTACACTAAACAGAGCTAAAAAACTACAATAAACAGAAACTAAACTGAGACTGATTTACAGCATAGATGTAGTTTTCATCCAAATTATTTTCTTCAAGGATGTGTTCTTGAGTGCCACGGTGGCCCCAAGATCCTAACACTAATGCAGGGTGATTAATGCCTCTGGTTAGTGCTGTTATTGTCCTATCCTAATTGTCACAAACAGATTTCATTTCATGTGACATTTTTAAGAAGCTCTCTTCAGCTCTCCCCTCTGTTTTTTTATGGAAGGTAATTTTTATACAATTTAATTCATGCCCTTTTTGTACTGGGGACATGGAAAACATTTTAAAAATTGGTTTCCATGAGAATACATTGAGGATTTTTCTGTTTACTCTTGGTAGGCTCCATACCAATTTTAATACATAATGTTTAGATAGTGCAGGTTGCTTGGATGAAAGGCAGTGGTGTCTGGAGGGCAAAGTCTGGGACTGGGATCTGCAGACTAATATATTGAATTAATCTCTTCCCATTCCTAAAAACAACCCAAGCTGAAATGAGACCCAAGGAGATCAGGCTTCTTCCCACATCCTCCCTGTGTGGCTTGTCGAGACTCTCTGTCTCTGAGACTGTTGTAGACCAAGGCAACAGACTGGTTTTATCTGAGGTACATGGATTCAGGCAGTATTTGAAAAGCATTAGCTGCTAAACCAGGGTGCTCTAAGAACTGTGCAACATAGATCATCCTAGGAAATAATAAAACTTCAAAACACAGATGTCCTGTCTAGTCCTTGCAGATTTATTTGTCTGCAGTCTGGCCCCTTCAAGGCCTCTTTATCTTGTCATTGTTCTGAGTTATTGGCATGGACTGGGGATTTCTCAAACAACTGTCTGGCTGGGTGCTCTTCACCTCTCCCTTGCAATCTATTTGTGACATCACAATGATGTCCCTCGTGTCATGTTTGACATGAGAAACTGAAACAAATGAAGTTTTGCATAGGGTCTGTTTTTAAAATATTTCTTTTCCCTAAACTATGTGATTTTCTTGATAAAGCTTTTTAGTTATTGGTCTGTAACATCCCAGCAGGTTTAAGCCCTTGTTCAGTTTCCATTAGCAAAAAAAACCCTGAGACAAATAGCAAATCTTATTCCTAAGTGTGAAACATCTTCACACTGCTGTTAATCTATATCTGTATAAATGTTTCTAGCTGTCCTTGGATCTCCTCTGCATCCTTTTGGATCCAGTAGAGGATTCAGAGGTTCATTTCAGCCCAGAAAAGGAGAGATCAAAAATTATTGTTGCCTAGAGCTTTGCATACAGCGAATATAGAACTATTAAGTACAATAAACCATATGTGCATGGATGTGACCCCTATTTCACTAAATTTTCAGTGTATGAAGGAGGAGCAATATTTAAGTTTGGGAAGCTGTTTTTTTTTTTTCCCTAGCTTTTGTGCAGGAGAATTTGAAAATAATCTAAAGTGAGCCATCTTTTGGCTTTTGGCAGCCTTTTCCAAGCCTGTGGGTTTCAGAGACAGAGATTGATTGCAGAGTTTGAGCATGTTAGCTTTGCATGTGTGTGGCTGGCTGTGGTGGAAACATCTTGCTTGTGTTCTGGCATTCAAGTAGCATCACTTGTCAAGAGTAGGATGTGCTCTTTGTGACCCCATGGACCTCTTATGGTACATGGAGCTGTTGGAGCAGGTCCAGAAGAGGGCCATGAAGATGATGAGAGGGCTGGAGCACCTCCCTTCTGAGGACAGGCTGAAGGAGTTGGGGTTGTTCAGCCTGGAGAAGAGAAGGCTCAGGGGGGACCTCAGAGTAGCTTCTCAATTCCTAAAAGGGACTACAGAAAGACTGGGGTAGGACTTTTTAATAGGATCCAGGATGGCAGGACTAGGACTAATGGATGCAAATTGGAAGAAGGGTGATTTAGACTGGAGAGAAGAAAGAAGTTCTTCACTGTGAGGGTGGTGAGACAGTGGAAGAGATTGCCCAGAGAGACTGTGGATGCTCCCTCAATCCCTGGAGGTGTTTAAGGCCAGGCTGGATGAGGCATTGAGCAGCCTGGTCTAGTAGGAGGTGTCCCTGCCCATGGCAGGGGTGTTGGAACAGGATGATCTTTAAGGTTCCTTCCAACCCAAACCATTCAATGATTCTATGAGTCATGTTGATGTGTTTTCTCTGCAGGTGCTGGCAGAGCTCAAGGAATATGCTACTGAGGTGGACGTTGACTTTGTGCGTAAGGCTGTGCGAGCAATCGGCCGCTGTGCCATCAAGGTTACGGCAAGTATCTGAAAGCTGAGGTTTTCTGTGGCTCTCTGTCTTCACTTCAAAAACAGTGATGGGCTTCACCATCTCATTCCCATGTTACACAGATTGTCTTTGCTCTTGTGTTGTTAATCAAGTGACCCAGATACATCTTGTTCATGGGCAGAGTCCCACCTGAACTGGAGGGTTTGTGAGCTCCAGTTGAGTACATCCATAGGTGGGTGGTGTGCTTTTCTCAGCTGCCTTGCTCTGTAAGCTGAGATATGATCATCCTTTTTCTGTCTAGCTTCAATGGAATGATGACAACTTATCCATGAGAACCTCCTTTAATAGTTGATCTTTTGAAGGGAGAAGTGATTGTGTAGAGGAACTCTGTTATAAAATATTTCCCCTCCTATTTTAGCTGAACTGAATACAAGCAGAGAATTTAGAGATCTGGACAAACAGAGAATGCCCCCATCTGCTTGTCTAGTGTTAAATGTCTGTGTAATTTGTAGTTTCATTTGAAATCTCTTCACTGTACATACTTATGCAAACAATTTTCCAGGAACCCATGCAGTTATCCAGAACAGCATTCTGAAATGTCCTCTGCTGGTTGAACATCCACCAAAATGCTCATAAGAGAGCATTATTTTCTTAAGTGATGTCCCTGTTAATTTCCTGTAAGTGATTCTGATGCACTGACAGGAGCTCAGAAAGGATGTGAAGAGAGGGAAGACTGATGTTCTGGTGTTGGTACTTTTCAGTAAACTGATAACTGAGTGCAAAATGTCACATAAGTGGCCTAATTTCAGCTGAGCTCATTTAGCTTTTGCTAAAGTGTGTTCCCAGGAGCATTGCCTGACAGCAGATTTAAATAAAAACCTAATGATGCCTGGCTGAGTGTAGTGTCAGTGTTGCAGGTTTCCCTCATTGCAGCTAAACTAATGCAAGCCTGTGGAAAGATGACACCATCTTCTATCCTTTTGAAGGAATTGCCTTGCCTGTGTGGCCTTCTCTTCTTTCCTTCAGCTCTTAAAGGCTTGTAAAGGGTGTGGGGCTTTATTTTAAGTGTGGCCCAGTGGAGCAGGTGATCACTGCCTCTGTGTCTTGTCTGCAGTTCTGTGTGCTGTTTTGCTCCTTCCATGCTGGTGCAGGTAGCAGGGAGAGCACAAAATGCTCTGGAAAATAGAAGAGGGCAGCTGAGAAGTTAAAATAGAGGCTGGTGGCTGCTCTTTTTGTAGCAGTACTTGTGCTGGGGACCTTGCTTTAGTTCTCAGTGGGTTCTTTTTCACTAGGGCTTGACCATGTGTCTGTCCCAGTTTCAGGTGAAAGGTGGAGTATTCCTGCAGCATCAAGATGTTTTTAGAAGTTTTTATTCTTCCTCATCCCCTACACCCTTTGTTTCCCCCACTGATACCATCACTGCTGTATTCAATATGCAAAGGACTAATAATAGTGTCCCAGCAAATTTGCAGTGACCCTCTGTGTAAATTTTATGTATCTCATTAAGCAGTGTTAACCTTGATTTTTAGCAACTTTCCTTTGGAAACTGCTGCTGAAGAGATCTGTTGGCTTTTCTGCCAACAGCCCAAATTTAAAGAGAGCAAACACAGAACAACTCATTACAGTGTCCTCATCTCTAGGTTAATCCCTGTCCCCAGTGCATCTGCGCTTACTAGAGGCTGTTTGCACTGAGTTATGACTAATGGCAGAGCATTCCTACAGCCATCAATGTCCAAGTTCCCAAGGCTTAGAAATCTGCTTTTTGACATAGGGCACAGCCTGCAGAAGCTGTTGATGAATGAGTGTTCACAGGGAACCACAGCTCTGCCTCCAAGGATCCTACTTTTGTCTGATTTCCTCTCCTAAAAGAGTAATACAAGTAAATATATTTGTCTGCTGTGATGTGTGGCACATTACCTTTGCTGGGCAAGAAATGCATGGTGCTTACGGTAGAGGTAGTCTGCATTTTGGAAATGTGAGCAACACCCATGCTGAGCTGCAGGGCTGATGGATTTTACCCAGATTTTGGCAGTCATATTGGTCTGGGAGGTATCAGAGCATCATTGACCAGGTGGGCTCAGTGTTAGCCTGGGTATCCCTACAGCAAACTGTGTGGTGGAGCTTGACTCAATGGCAAGAGATGAGTGGGTTGCATCTTGGTTTTTCTTCAGTGGCAGCACCAAACAAACATCTAGTGCTTTTGCTTGTAAGGAAGTGAAGTACCACTCCTATGGGAAAAGGAAATGGAAGTGGGTGCAGTAAGAACAGTGATTTCTCTGGAGTGAAGGACAAGCTGAAGAGCCCACATTAAATGGGGATCTGTCTGAGTTCCAGGAGATTCTGCCAGCAGCCCAATTCTTAGAAATCATTGAGCCTTATGAGTGTGAGCTTGCTATGTGCTACTTCAGTAATCTTGTGAGCTTTCATTTGGTTTCTGCAGAAAAACAAAGCCAGTTTGACGTTGGCTGCTTGTTCTTCCTGATTCAAGCTCAAGAGCTGTTGTGGCTGGGGCACTCTTTCATCAGTTTGCAAAGCACTGCAGTCCCCAGGGATGTCCACCTCCATATAGAAATGTGTTTACAAGGGATGGGGCGAGCTGAGATGTGTTTTGTCACAGGGAAATTTTGTTAGAGGGGCTGCTGTCTGTACCACATGCACGGCCACATTGCTGCTCGCCTTTCCCAGGGACTCTTGGGCTGAAAATCAATATTGCCATTTTAGAAGTGGGTGTTGTGTTCTTCCTGAAAAAAGTCACACTTTGAAGTGTCTAAAGAAAAATAAACCTTTGTTTGCTTTTTCCTTGAATTCTGCAGCTCTTATAAGCTTTGCTGGATGTGGACTCTGATAGGGCTGGGCTGCTTATGCTGTAGATTTTGTAGAGCTGGCTTAGGAGAGATTTACCCCAGGTGTCCCTTCAGCCCACTTATTAAAACGTCAAGTGAAAGGTGTTGAGAAGCTGGTAAGAGATGAAATTGAAAGCTCTGAAGCATCTAGTGCTCAAAGATTTCGAGTGGGGTTTGCATTGTGAGCACTGTCAATCTGTGTTGAGCCAGGGCTGTGGTCAATCTCTGTGTAACTTAAGTCACAGGCATCAGATCTCTTGAGTGGGAGAAGAGATCAGGGCAGGACACTGTCAGATTGCCATTTTGCTGCCTCTGACATGATGAGGTACCTGTAAAGCTGTGCTAAGGAGGGAGTGGTAGCATTAAAAAAATGGTACTGAACTGATATAATTGAATATGATACCTCTCCTTAGTCTGATCTTCACACATTGTTAGTGACCTCACTCCAAAAATACTGAACCTGTTGTTGGTGTGAGCTGCTTTTTGCTGCAGTGTGACTGACAGGATGGCTTCCTCCTGCCTTCTAGCTTCTCCAGACACCTTTCTGCAGTCTCTGCCTAAACTCGACCTGATGGCCGCAGCTTGGCCAAATCTGAGAGCTCTGAGGTCTTTCTTCACCTTGTCTTAATTGTATTGTTCTGTTCTCTCCAGCAATCTGCAGAACGTTGTGTAAGCACCCTGCTGGACCTCATCCAGACCAAGGTCAACTACGTGGTTCAGGAGGCCATCGTGGTCATCAGGGACATCTTCCGCAAGTACCCCAATAAGTATGTGAGAGTGAAAAAAGGGTTTTGCCAAGCCCTGATCTCCTGGTATCAAAACAGAGCAATGCAAAACTCACCTGCCTTAGCTTTCCAGGGCTGTGAAGCAAAGATGACTTTTCTTCTCTGAAAAGCAGTGTCCATTCTCTCTCCACTCTGATACCAGGTCTTCATATAGTAGGGTTCAGGTGTTGGCTCAAGATAAGTTATCACCCCAAGACATTATTGGTTTGAATTGAAGGCTTTTTCTTCCCCACCACCCTGTATTGATGCTGAGTGTAAGCCTTAATCAGGAGGTAGCAAAGCTCTTGCAGAGAATGCCAGGAGGAAAATTGGACCAAGTTTACTCCGTCAGGCTTCTGGTTTAGCTGATCTCCTCTAGAAGGCTTATACAAAAATTCCACAGCTCTCATGGTCTGAGATCCCAGTCAGATTGTGCTGAGCAAAAAATCTGCTGGCTTTCTCCATTGAGTGTTTTTGTGTCTAGCTTGGGCAGTGCTCAGCTTCTTCTGTCTCTTCAGATACGGGGCAGCAGCAAGTCTTTCAGCAGAGACTTCATGATCACCTAAAAAGTAATATGGGACTTGTGCAGGCCTCTCTGGCAATTTCTGCTGTCAGTTACAAGATGGATTGCCTGCTTATGGCAGGGATACCCACGCATGGAAACAGGGGAAGCTACATAATTAGTGTAGGGTATTGTGTGTTTTCCAGCAAAGCCTTTGGGGAAGTGTAATATCCAGTTTAGAGTTACCAGTCTGAATGTGCCAGCCAGGCTGCAGGATCTGATGCAGACTCATGATTTGAACTCTTGGATCAAATATTCCCTTCAGTGAAACAGAAAGAGGAAGGAAGTTTTGTCTTGAGTTCCACATCTGGGTGGTCGTGCTGATTAATGCAGCTACAAAGCTCTCGAGGACCTGGTGAGCTGTTAGTGCTCAGCTTGGGGAAAAGAAAATAAAACTAGGAGTATCTTGTAGTTGAGAGAAAATGCTGCTTGTTGTGTAGAGCTACAAGATGTTGTCACTCAGTACAGGATTCTCTGCAGAGGGATGTGGGCAGAGATGGAGTGATATAAGATGAATCCCCCCCAGAAATGGATGAATCCCCCCCAGTAACTCACCTGTCCTCTGACCTACCAGGTATGAAAGCATCATTGCCACTCTGTGTGAGAACCTGGACTCCCTGGATGAACCAGATGCCAGAGCTGCCATGATCTGGATAGTGGGTGAATATGCAGAGAGAATTGACAATGCAGATGAGCTGCTGGAGAGCTTTTTGGAGGGCTTCCATGATGAGAGCACTCAGGTAAAATTGTGCAAGATGTCGTGCCTGTAGCATTTCATGCAGTGCATGTATAGGATGGATGGTAGATATTATTGCAGTGGTCAGAAAATAACTCCCAATGAAAACTTCAACATTTGGCTAAAATAAAACTGAGTCTAGATTTGCCGTGTTGTCTGTATCTCCCAAACTTCTCCTCTTGGAAGAAAAAGAACAAGAAGGGTTTCTAGATGTTTCTAGATGGGGAGATGTTGCTAAACTGAATTTTCTGATCTCTTCTGTGTCCCTTTCCCTCAGGTGCAGCTCACCCTACTCACTGCTATTGTGAAGCTGTTCTTAAAAAAGCCTTCAGAGACACAGGAGCTGGTTCAGCAGGTCCTCAGCCTGGCCACGCAGGTAAGCTGAGATACCCACTGAGACCCCTCCCTGGAGGTGTTTAAGGCCAGGCTGGATGAGGCATTGAGCAACCTGGTGTAGTGGGAGGTGACGCTGCCCATGGCAGGGGGGTTGGAACTAGATGATCTTGAAGGTCCCTTCCAACCCAAACCATCCTATGATTCTATCCAGACACTCTGCTGGCCTGCCATGTCATGTCTCCCATCTGCCAGGCCAGTCAGCTCAGCAGTAGATAGGATTCAAACATGTTCTTCCCAAAGATAAGGGATTTTACTCTGTTTAGAAGCTGCTCCAGTCATGTGCTTTTTCGTATCTGCTCTCTCCTCCTCAGCTCTTGATTCATCCTGATTTCCTTCTCTGTTCTCCCACTGAATGAAATATTGGGACAAGGTAGAGTTATGAAGCAACCAAAGTGCTTTCTCCTTGAAGGTGGTTTGCAGTTAAAGCATCTGGAGTTATGGCAAAAGGAAGGGGCCTGGCAAAGCCCTTCTTCTGCAAACAGCAAAGCTCAGGCACTGCTATGAGAAAGAAAACAGGAGTTTGGGGTTTGGGTTTTTTTTGTTTTCCTTTGTACTTGGATGCTATCAACCAATGTCACAGCTTTGCTGGAGGCTGTAGCAGTGGGTTAAGATCCTGGATTCATTATGCATGAGACACTGAGTTATGAGCTCAGATCTCTGCAGGCAGGGCTGGGCTTGAGCTGGCAGCCTGAAGAGCTGTGGAGATGTCCTGGTGGCTGGAATGGGGGACACCTCAGCTCATCCTCCTACACTCCCTGACTGTAATGACTATATTATCTGTGTGCTAGTCTAGTCCAAAAAGTGCAGCTCATCTCCAGTGATGACAACTGTTCTGAATGGGCTGTGGTTTGCTTCTGAGCAGAAAAACCTCAAGCCCATCATCAGCTGGCCTTTTTGGTTCTCCTTGCTGTGAGGAGTCATGGCTGAAGGCTGAGTACTCAAAACTCTTATTCATCCCTTTCTAGGTGTCACATTGGTCAGAAATTGTGGCTTGCTTTTTTTTGCTTCAAAATCTGCTGATAGGTGTCTCTTCTTTAGAGAGGGCTGGGCCAAGGGCTAGCTGTATAATTTGTCTAAGCCACCAGAAGAAAGGTACTGAGTGTTTATAACCCACTGTGCTGAGTCACAAAACACTTAATGGCACCCTAGGAATATAATGGGCGTCTGTTTCTCCTTTGTTTGTCACAAATGTTGATTCAGACTGGCTTCTTGTATTTTGTGTGAATAATAAGTCAACGTAGGATAACTGGCTGTAAAACACTAAAAAGCCTTCTACTTCAAGGTCTCATTTCTAGGCAGAGATGCTGGGTTGTTTTGGGTTTTTTTTATTTCACTTGAGTGGGAGAGTAATTACACGTGTGCCTCTTTCCTCAGCTTAGGTATTGTTGCACTTGGAGTGTCTCTTAGGGTGATGTCTGCACAGCAAGCTGCAGGTGTGATTGGAGCAGAAGCCAGCTTAATCCAGCTGATGCTGGTAAAAATAGTAATGAAGCAGCTGGGGATGGGAGGGACACAGATGTGAAGCAGTGGTTGAAGTCTCTGGTCAGCCCATAACCTAATGCATGGGATTCAGCCTTTTCATCTCCATTGTTGTTGTCTGTCTGGAGTGGTGGGTATCTAAGCTAGCATGGGTACATTGGTATGCACTGCAGCTGTGCATGCAGACCCCAGAGAGCAGAGAACTGGGAGAAATGTGTAAAGGGAAGATCTGAGCCCCTTGTTCCGGTGGATTTACTAAAGTTACAGGTCTGATTATTTGGCTGTGGGAAGAAACAGTCAGTCTCAAACCTCTGTGTGTCTGCCAGCAGGAACATGTGGTCTTTCATGTCTGCCCTTGCAGAAGCCCTGCCTGATCTCAGGCTGCCTGCTGCAGGCAGGATGCAGAGATCCTTGTAGGAGTTGTTAAGGGTGAAGGGTTTAAAGAGTCTGCATCTCCACCATTACACTGAAAAACAGCACTGCAGAGAGATCTGTCAGTTGACCCAGGCATTGTGTGTAGCAAAATGAGCTTAGCATGCTCAGGCTCATTACAGAGTGTTTGCTGCATGCCAGAGAATATCTTGAGATACAGGGCAGAGAGGTGAGTTACAGTGGGTCAGCAGCAGCAGCACCGGTGAGATCACAGAAGAGCAAAAGATAATGCCTGGGAGGAAGGCTAATAAGTGTAGGATGTGTTGCCAGAATATTTTGTGGGGAGGGGAAAAAACTCCTCTGATGTGGGGATTGAAGGTCACAGCTCTTGTTTCATTGAACAATCCAAGCATGTTGCACTACAGCATAAAACCACCCCATCTCTCTACCCCTAGACCAGTGACTGCAAACTATCACCATGTTCTTAACTGTTGCTCAAAAAGGAGAGAAATAATTAGAGCATCTTGCAGAGGCAGAAGTATCTGCAGTAAAACCAGGGTGTTCCTGACAGCTGGAGAGCTGATGAAGTATCCTAACTGTGATCATTAACATCTTTCCATACTTCATTAGATAACTAAAAGGCAGGATAAATAAGATCTCCTTTGGTATGAAGAATATGCTTTAGTAAGATCCATCCTGGAGCTCTTTAGTGTCTTTTTGTCCTTGGGTACTTCATAGATTTCCAGGAATCTTAGATAATTCTATTACAATATGCAGTATTCCATGTCTGTGCCTAGTATGCAACAGACATTTTAATTCACCTTCCTGTCTGCACCCCCTTGAAGTTCTCCAGACACTGTTCTACTAAGTGGTAGGAGAGTTTGGAAAACAGTTGCTAGTTCTGTGGGATGGAGCACTTGAGGGATATAAATCCTGGCTTTTTGTTCCCAGACCAGCTGGGTTCTCACTTTTAATTTTGGGATGCTCATCATAACAAGCTGTTTATACCATCATTCTGAAATTGGTGACTCCTGCTACTAGATGGTTGGATTTTGGTTTTTTTAATCCAGCTGAATCACTGCTGGAAAAATTAAGTGATTGCAGATGGAGAGCAGTGGAGGGGAATGGGACTTGAGGGTCCTGGTGGACAGCAGGGTGACAGTGAGCCAGCAATGGGCCCCTGTGGCCAAGAAGGCCAATGGCATCCTGAGGTATATTAGAAGGGGTTTACTCAGTAGGTGGAGAGAGGTTCTCTTTCCCCCCTCTACTCAACCGTGGTGGGACCACATCTGGAGTATTGTGTCCTGTTGAAGAAGGACAGGGAACTGCTGGAGAGAGTCCAGCACAGAGACACAGAGATGAGGAAGGGATTGGAGCATCTCCCTTCTGAGGAAAAGCTGAGGGAGCTGGGTCTCTTTTTAACTTTGAGGAGACTGGGGGGTGACCTCATTCATGTTTGTAAGAGTGACTGTCAGGAGGATGGAGCCAGGCTCTTCTCAGTGACCTCCCGTGTTAGGACATGGGGCAGTGGATGCAAGCTGGAACACAGNGGGGATTGGACTAGTTGATCTCTTGAGGTCCCTTCCAATCCCTGATATTTTGTGATGTTAGTCCCCTTCAAAACCTATGGCTGATGTGTTGCTTTTGTCTCAGGATTCTGACAACCCAGACCTGCGGGATCGTGGCTACATCTACTGGCGTCTTCTTTCCACGGATCCAGTGACTGCCAAAGAAGTTGTCCTCTCGGAGAAGCCCCTTATTTCTGAAGAGACTGATCTGATTGAACCAACTCTCCTGGATGAGCTCATTTGCCATATTGGGTCTTTGGCTTCTGTGTACCACAAACCACCCAATGCTTTTGTGGAAGGGAGCCATGGGATCCACCGCAAACACTTGCCAATCCACCATGGAAGGTAAGCTGAGGCAGCCATGCTGATAAGAGGCAGTCCAAAAGATAATAAGAACACTTTCATAACACTCTAGTGGGGTTTTTTTACTGGTTGCTTAGGGGCTCATGAGTCATTCAAGGAGCTGTTTCATTGTAGGGTTTAATCCAGGGTAAGTAGTTTCTGAGTTCCTGGTTCAGAAGACAAAGGAAATGATAAAGTTCTTGTGTGAGGAGAAGCTTTTGTGAAGACATGTCTTTAAACCCTCTTGACACAAGAGTTTGAATTAAAAAAGCAGAAGCTTTAGGTGCAAGGGCATACTTCCAGAAGGATGCCAGCTGCAGGAAAAACAAGCATCTTAAAGGATATACTTCTTTGATTTTGCAAGAGCTTTTGTTTCAGCAGCAGCACGGCTTTACAAGCCTCATTTGTGTAGAATAATGCCAGTCTGCTGGAACAAACAGGGATCCTTTGCTGCTGGTAGGGGACGTGAGGAAGGACTGATAAAGCTGCCTTTCTCACTTGGTGCCTATAAAGCAAAGGGAGTGTAAAAGCCATCTAAGTCCCATCACTGCAAAACTATTTGGGCTAAAAAGAAGATGACTAGACTGATATGGCTCTGTCTGACCCTCCTGGGTGAAAAGGGAGTGTGTGAAATGCTTTGGATCATTGTCTGGAGCTTAAATGTCTCCTTCCCTGTGATGGCAGCCCTAGAAGTGGGTCAGACCTGCAAGAGCAAGCAGTAACATCAGTCTTGAGTTGTGGCCTGTGTTGCTGTTGAGTCTGTTCTCATGGTTCCTCATTCAAGTAAACAGTGCTGTTTGCACTAATGGTATTAATTACAAGCGTGAGTGTGCTTTACACCAGGAGACAGAGCATCCAGACTTTATAATATTCCTGAAGTGACATTTGGAGTCCTATTTTTTGCTGCTGCACTGATAAAACAGTGTGCCGTGCTGCTCCTTTTCTATTTTCTGCCACCACTTCTCTGCTATTCTTAGCAACTAAGACTATTTCTGTAATAGCTGGCTTTGGGAAGCTGTGTTGTTTTCTCCTGCCTGTGAAATTTTAATCTGGCTGCATTGACCCAGGACTGGTGAACACAATCTACCAGCTGGGCAAGACAAGCAGTGGCCACTTTCTGTAGCTCCTTCTGCTAGTCAAAAACCTGCTTCAGTGGCAAAAGGAGGTGGAATGGGGTTGGCTTTTGGTTTCAAGTGTTACCAGCCTTCCTGTGACTTCATTTGGGTGCTCCAACAGGGGGATTGGACTCAATGATCTCCCAAGGTCCCTTCCAATCCCTGAGATTCCATGATTCCTGGACACTGTTTCATGTTACTACAGATGCTGACATTTTAGGGAGGTTAATCTGCTCAAGGAATTCAGCTTTTGCATGGTCTCTTTTTACTGTTGTCTTGCATCTACTGCTTATGCATCTGGAGTCTCATAACAAGTGCTCAGACAGTCCTCAAGCCTCTTCTGACTACAGCACTGTCATGGTGGTGTTTACAAGGAAATTATCCACAATTTCAACATAAAACCCTTCACACCTCAATAAGCCATGGCAAGCTGAGGAATTGTAGAATGGTGTGGGTTGGGAAGAACCTCCAAAAATCATCTGATTTCAGCCTTCTGCAATGGGCAAGGACACCTTCCACTAGAAAATTCTATGCTTCTAAACCCTTAATTGATAACTAGGGGTGAATTCTGTTGCTGTATTGATTCAAGGCTGAATTAGCCTTTCTATAGTCCTAATCTTGGACAGGATACTTCATTGCTCTACTACAAAAGCATTTTGCAGAAGCCAGAGCTGGGGGAAGGTCTGAAGGGTGCTCAGCAGAGCACATTGCATACTGATGCAGTGCTCTAGCCCACTTGGTAAATGGAAAAAATAAAGGGTGATGTTACTTTATGGCACATCAGGCTTCTCTAATGTGAGCTCACCTCATGAAGAGGCCCCATTATTGTGGTTTTCTGCTTTACTGTCAGCCAGAAGGGCATTAAAACCTCACAAGCTGATGCCAAGGCCTTCTTGTACCATGTCACAGCGTACCAAATTGCCATTTTCAGCCACAAGAATTATAGTGAGCAGCTCCACAGGAGCTTGTTTGCAGGGAACCTGAATTTGTGGCATCCAGTATTATTTTACTGATCACTAACAAATTTGTTTGCTAGTAGAAAAACAGATGAAAATCTCTCCGTTTAAGGGTGTCCAGTGCAAGATAACATCTTCACCTACATATTTGAAGCCATCTTCTTTACTTCTGTCCTCTGGTGATGGCCATTCTGACCCACCTACTTGAGAGTGAGGTTTTCCTTCATGTTGCACAATGAGATAGAAGTGACAGCATGGAGATGTCTACAATGAAGGTGGCTTAAGCAAGTCAAGATAGCAAGCCTTTACTAGATGGGCAGAAACAGCCAATTGAGTGGTACTTTTCTGTGTATAAAACTAGGAGGAGTTAGTTATGGTTGGCAGAATACCCTCTATGGCATTTTGATTCATTTCACTTTCATTCAGGGCAGCACAGGACAAGTTCCTCTCAACTCTCAGATGATGAGGAGACCCATGGAACAGCTCACAGATGGTGAAATGTTCCCATCTCTTCAGTGAGTCCAACTGTCAGAGTGTTGTAGATGAATCCTAAAGGTGTGGGAGAATTCTCCCTATTGCTTGGCTCCCACCACCCCTGCTCAGCTATAATGCAGCTGGAGAATTTGGGGGAGATGTTTGCAGGGCTCCTGGAAGAGGAGGAGACTCTGGCAAGAGGTCCCATTCCCACACATGTGGCTGTAGGAAATTTTATTCTGGTTCAAGCTGTGCATCCCTTGTGACATCCAGCATTTGGGAAGGTGTTGGAGGTTGAACTTAGAGCAGGGCAAATTCTCCAGCTCACATGGACAAACCCAGCCCTAACCACTGCCCAAGTCTGGAAGGGAGAAAGCTTATATCACATCTTTTTGAACTTCTTAACCCAAATATTCTGAGGTTTTAAAACACAAAGTTCTTCATACAAATCTCTTTAAAGAGACTCAAGCTGAACAGGAAACAGAAGGTTTGGTGTTTTGCTTTTTTCACACAACCCAACTTAGCTTTGTCCTTTCCTAATTTCTGCCTGGGCTTTGGGAGCAAGTACAGTTAGATGAGACCTTGAGGGATTGCTTTCTCTCCATCAGGAGGAGGATGAGTAAGTGTTGAAGAGGTGTGTGGTGTTACAGGGACTATATCATAGAATAGTTTGGGTTGGAAGGGACTTTAAGGATCATCTAGTTTCAACCCCCCTTCCATGGGCAGGGACACCCACCTCCCACTAGACCAGGTTGCTCAGTGCCTCATCCAGCCTGGCCTTAAACACCTCCAGGGATTGAGGGGACATCCACAGTCTCTCTTGGGGGGAAGCACTGAAAGATGTTTCAGTTATCTCTCCAGCATTCTCAAATCTCCCTGCTGAAGGCAGAGGGAGAAAGGGTAGCTGATATTAGTACTATTAGTGTCCTGAAGCTTTTAATGCTAAGAAGCTTTCAACCCTTTCTGTTGCTGCTTGGTAACAAGTTCATGCTGCAGTCCTTATGCTCCATCTTTTCCTCTTGGCACTGAAGTTGGGAGCAGCTTATAGTCTGTTGTTAAAGCTTTCTTCTCAGTAATGTAAGAGGAATAAGGAGGAGAATTGTGGCTACTCAGAGCTGGGAGCCTCGATCTTTACAAAAGAGCCCGAGCATTAAGCACCTTTTAGGACACTAATTCCCAGGGCATTTGTGTAATTACCTGTTGGCTGCATCTGCAGGAAGATGAACTGGCAAGAATTTTGTCAAGTACTGCTGGCAACAGGATACAAAATAGATTTTAAGTTATCTAAACTGTTAACCTCTATGGATTTAAAGAATAAATACATTTTAATGGCATTTCCAGGAGCTACAGTCAGTCTTATTCCCCCCTCCCCCTCCCTTCTTGTAAAATTCAGTGCCAAGTGGATATCGAAGGTATCCAGCCTGCATTCAATGAGAAATTTGGAAGCTTTATAATGAGCATTTCTAAAGCAGTAATTAACGTGCCTGCTAACTCAGAGAAAAGGAAATTATTGATAGAAGGAATCAGATTGATATGTTTAATTAGAGGAGAGTTGTGGAGCTTGGTGCTGATCACTAGAAGGTGATTAATCCAGAGCTATGGGGAGAGGTTGGGTTTGCACTGGTTAGATTTGGGCTTAAGGGTTTTATCAGTGTTAGGTCTCCAAGGAAATCTGGATTATTTTTTCACTCTCCCATAATTACATGTAGTTCTCTAGTCCCAGTGGGCTGAAAAAAAACTATGGGTTTCTTTTGACCTGGGAAATGATTGTAATCACTGCTGTAGTCCTTGGGCAGCACTTGTGGCTCACTGTTTTGGAGGATCTGTGGTTCTCAAAGGAGGCAGATTGCATACCTTGGAGATTCCTTTTTCTGAACTGAAAACCATACATGATGCATGGAAAGTCTGTGTTCAAATCATGTGTTGAAAACCCACTTGTTGTAANTATTGCGTCCAGTTCTGGAGCCCTCAACACAGGAAGGATATTGAGCTATTGGAGAGGGTCCAGAGAATGGCCACGAAGATGATCAAGGGGTTGGAGCAACACTGAGCAGCCTGGTCTAGTGGGAGGTGTCCCTGCCTATGGCAGGGGGGTTGGAACTCGATGATCTTTAAGGTCCCTTCCAACCCTAACTATTCTATGATTCTATGATTCTATGATTCTCAAAGGAGGCAGATTGCATACCTTGGAGATTCCTTTTTCTGAACTGAAAACCATACATGATGCATGGAAAGTCTGTGTTCAAATCATGTGTTGAAAACCCACTTGTTGTAACACACTGCCTCATGTGTGGCAGTGATCAGAAAAGATTTTAACTGTTTCCTGCTCATGAGCCACCTCATGTTGTGTTTCCCTGTGCAAGGAATCTGAAGCTGGAGACTGCAGGGGACTAACACTTTTCTCTTCTGCCTCTTGTTCCTCCCCCCTAGCACCGATGCAGGTGAGAGCCCTGTGGGCACAACCACCACCACAAACCTGGAGCAGCCATCAGTCATTCCATTGCAGGGTGACCTTCTGGGTGACCTCCTCAACCTGGACCTGGGACCTCCAGTGAATGTTCCCCAAGTGTCCACCATGCAGATGGGTGCCGTGGACCTCCTGGGAGGAGGCTTGGACAGCTTGGTAAGCAATCTCCTCTCTAGCTTCAGCTGATGGGAAATAATTGGAGCTGTGCTTGTCTCTGCAAAGCCTTGATCTTTTGTGCTTGTGATGTTTGGATCACTGAGCTCCCAGCGCTGAGTCCTGAAACTCTGAGAGGATTTAACTGGTGCTATTGTACCAACTTTCAGCAGGTTTTTTTTCCTGCTGTAAATTTAATGTTGCTGCATGCTGTAGAATCCCTGTGGTCAGTGGGTAGATTTGTTCTATGCTTTCTCTGTCTGTAGAAGAAAAACCAGAAAGTTGTTTTTTTAAGGCTGTGAAGTGCCCCACTGCTTTGTAATCGATTCTGGCTCCCTTTCAAGGAGCCATTTGTTCCACCCCTTTCCCAAACCTATTGGATTTCAGCACAAAACTCTCAGGGCTGCAGGCCATAGCCCCGTGTCATCCCATTTGTATATTCTCCAGAGCATGTCCTGGTTTAATGTGGGTGACATTTTAATTGCTGTTAGGTCAAGAAAGAAGCACCATGTGTAGTCCTCCCTGTGCTGCAGCTGCTCAGGAGGAGGAGGAAGGGGTCTGGTACTAACAGGGTCAGGCTCCCATGAGTAATCACACATGGAATTTGCTCTGGGCTGTGAGATGGGCATGAGCTGTGATGAGAGAATCACATAATGAGGAGACCACAGCAGTGGTGAGGAGCTTGGGGCTGTGGTCTTGTGCTGGTGGCATCAGGCAGTGAGAAGTAATGAATCCAATCATCAACCAGGGAGGTGTTCCTATGGGATGGAACCTGGAGATCACCAGCACCCTGGTGACTTACTTCCAGGGCTGAAAAGCAGTCTAGATATATTTGCACCACACAGCTTGAGTAAGACAACCCCAGTGAACACAGCTGGGTGGGTTTTTTTTCAGATCTCCAGTGGATTTGTCTTGCTTTGATTTGAGGTTTGGCTTGTAGTGAGCTGTGGCAGGTTGTCTGTGTGCCTGCTTTAGGTGAGCTTTCAGTTCTGAGTCAAGCTCTGATTAATAGAGGTGGGAGGCAGCTGGATAAACCCCAATGCAACAAACCCTTATTTGTCAAAGATTTTTCTTTTTAAGCTGTCATAGTCTTATTAAAGCAGACATTAAACACATACCCTGCTCCAGTGCTGCATGAGCTAATGAACTGGAAACCCTTAATGGCATTGGTGTTCCCGGAGGTCAGATGTGCTTTTAGTCTGTGTGCCATTGAACCAGCAATTTGCTTATTTAGCAGGCAGACTGCTTTTAGGCTGAGAAGATGGGGAATTAGTGAAATGGTTTAATCTGGAGTTGCTGGGAAGGCTGACAGTGAGCCCAGAGCAGTGACCTTTGCAGCTTTTACCCTGCTTTGCAAGATGTGCTGCTGAGAAACTGGGATTTTTTTTTAATTGTGTTAAGGCTTTGTGGTGCTATCTGTAGCAGCTCATAACAGCTAGGAGTTAAAATCCTCTGTCTCTTCTGCCTTCCAGGCCATTTAGAAGTAACCCTTTGTCTCTCATTAGTGTCAGAGACAAATAAATGGACACAGCAGGAGGACTGGAACTTGGTTTGGAGGAAAGGGTTGTCTCACACTTGGCATTAATGGGCTTCATTTAGCTGGCAGTGGAGCTGTTAGGTGATATGGTACTAATCTTCATCATTTTTCTCAAGCCTTAAGTAAATTCATGGGGCTGTGGAGTGTGATTCTAACGAAGTGATGGTGTCTGATGGGATGTAGCTGTCCCTGGGGCTGAGTGGGCCAGTGCTGTCTCAGCTGCCTTACACAATGGGGAGAGCATTTTTAAAAAATATCTGAATGGTGGTGGTGGTTTTTCTCTTTTTTTTTTTTCCCCCAAATTCTTTCTATTGAAGTGCTGTTGCATCAAATGTCCTGTCTTTTCCTGATCCCTCACATGTACAACTGAAGCTATCCCTGGCAAATCTGCCTTTTCCTTCCCTAATAAGCCTAATTAGTGGGTGAGTGAATGTGATCAGTGTCTTTGTTTATTGTTGTGGGCATGTGTTTAACAAGTATCAAGCTGAGTTAACCCTAACCTGGTATTAACTAAATTGCTAGGCAGCATCTCTTGGCTGCACAGCTAGCCAAGGGGGTTTTCACTTGGATCTTAGGCTGGTATTAAGCCACATTTGTTCAGTGTCAAAAAATACAGCCTCAAACTATATTCACACACATTCCTATGAAGGGGTGAGATGTGTCCCAAGGTGCCCCTGTGAAGAAGGCTGACCTCAGTTGCTCTCTATGTGCTGCTCTGATCTTTCTTTCCCCATCCCTCCTTGTTGTCTTAACAGTCTAAAGAAGGGTACTGAAACCAAGCATGGCTGGGGGGCTGAAGGATTATTGCATAGACACTTTCCCAGCAGGATTTTGTTTTATTCCCAGTGATGGAGTTTGTTAATCCCTGTTTTCTGCTCAGGACTAGCAGAGATCCCTTTTGGATCTTGGGTGTCCTGAGAGGAGACCAAGTGATCATGAGATACTTGAGTCTCATGATGCCTCTGGCATTGTCTTGCAGGCTGAGCAAGGACGTAAGTTCTGACAGAGTAGAGCAACCCTAAAGCCCACTTGCATTTGCCAAGCAACTGTTTGATGTGTAAAAAAAGCCTAAATAAACCTCTCTGTTCCAGTGGAAGAAAAGGGTTTGAGTTGATGCATGAAATCATGGGCTGTGGCTGTGATGGTGAGGTTGCGTCAGCACTGTGAGCATCTCAAAGGCAGCTGAAGGTCTGGAAGAGGCTGCTGGCAGGATCTCAGCTGGTTTGTCACATTGCCTCAGTGTCATGTCTTCATCCTCTTGGATAAATATTGCAGCTTGTGTGTATTTTGATAATGCCTCCTTTTCTTTGGATAGGGAATCTGTCTTCACAGGGAGGAAATCTGTCTTAACAGGGATGCTCTTGCAGTGGAAGTCCCAGCAGGACTTACCTGAGAAGATCAACAGAAGCATTAACTCCCGTGGCAAATGTCATTCTGCATTTCCTTTTCTCAAACTGTGGGGTTTTTTTGCTTCCAGGCATTTAAATGGAGACCACATGGTGTAAAACTGGATAAACACCAAATTAATGTTGTTCACTTGAATCTTCCTCAGCATTCTTAGGTATTTATCCCTGTGATCAGTGAGGCTCCAGCTGGTTGGTAGGTTAATTTCTTTAGTGAATAGCTCTTACTTTATCTCCATAGTGAGCCTTGTAATTGGTATTAAATGTAACATGCATATCTGCATGCACAGATGCTGAGCATGTGTTAGCAATTTTTTTCAAAAGAAAAGAAAATTGAGAAAAAGGGCTTTTAGTACAAGAACAAGACATACTTTGCTTACAGCCACAGCAGACTCACTACATGACTTTTGGAGAGCTGTGACCAGAGCCAGCACTGAGTCTGCTCCGGGTTGTGCTCCTGTTTGCCAAGACCTTGGGCAGATCTTGTTCTTCTCTTCTCTGCTCCAATGCTGCTTGACATCTCCTGCTCCAGATTGACCAGGAATGACAGCTGCCACTAATAGGGAAGAAGCAAAACTTAACTTGGGCAGCAGAATTGCTGGGTGCAAAGTTGAGCACGCTGAGAGCTGGTGTTTGATGCTTTTATCCTCTTGAAGCCAGCTCTAAGTGGTTAAATCTCATGTGGACTAAAGGCAGCCCTCCAGCTCCTGGTTTAGTGTTGATGCAGTGCTGGTAGGATGTCTGTCCATGGGGTAACAAGCCAGAATCTTGTTATCTTTCAACCTTCTTCTTTTGCTCCTGAAATTCATGGGATGGCACATGGTGCTGCTCACTGTGGCCCTGAGCCAAGGAGGCTGGCTTTAAACTGGGAGGCAGAGCAGTAAATCTGGAGGAATGGACAGACTTGGATTGTGTGATCTGTAAGGATTTTATTTAATGCTCTAGCTGCTCATCTACAAGAATATTATTGATTCAAGGGCTGGCAGCTGGTCAGCCTGATTTATGTCCTCAATTGTAAAGCTCTTTGATAAATACTAGATATCCAAAATTTTCTCTATTTCCTGAACAGGTTTGGGCTTTTCTAGATGGAGCTGTGCCCCTCTGTGTTACCAGGTTGGGTACAGGGTAGTCTGACCCCACAGGTCTCTTCTGCATGGCTGTCCTATCCCTGCTCTTGCTGTGTGATGTGCTAAGAGCTGAAAACTGGGGTGTCCTGGGCTCTGGGTGCCTGTAGATTTGGCAGCATAGGAGGAAAAACCTTCTCTGCCATCCAGAGTGCCCAGTAAAGCTGCTACATTTACCTTTTTCATGGAATTACAGTGTGAGAATGACTCTTCTAAGTCAGTCCCAACTTGCATTTGTGCAGCACATGAGATGCTTGCCCAGGGTGTTCTTCCATCCTCCAGTGAGGAGCCTGAGCGTCTCCTTTTATCTGGACTGTTCTGGTTTTTAGCTCCAAAGGCCATCTGTTGGGGTTTATGACAAAGAGCATGTGGCCATTGCTGGAGCAGCACTGATATGGAAATAGAGCTTTTCTGGTGGGTCGCTCATTCATGACTGATTTAAGGCTGTTGTTGCTGTAGCAGTAATAGAACCACTAGGGCTTTGTAGAACTGCCTTTGTACACTTCAGAAAATGAAAATGGTCTGTACTTAGTTTCATTTGCTGCTGGAAATCATCCAGAAAGGCAAAGCATTAGTAGGAAGTGCTGCTGAAACTGGTAGCTGTGATACTGGCAGCATGACTTCTCCTCCACCACCTTTGACACGTGGCTGTCTTTAGTTTGAGCTGTGTCCCTTCTGCTCTGCAACCCTGGCTTGGCAGCATCAAAAATCCCATGTAAAAGAAGCAGTAAATGAGGTACTTAGAAGAGCCACAGTGGAAGTAGCTGCAGGGGAGTCAGTAGATGGAGACTGTTCGTGATCCATCCTGCAGTGAAGGTGTCTCTAACAGGATTAGCCCAGATCAAGTGGCCTGATGGCAACTGTGCTCTCAGCCATTCAGTCCACCGTGATTTCAGTCTGATTCCTGTTCTGTGTTCTTTGGTGCTGAGTGCAGGCTCTCAGATGGCTTCTTGAGGTGGGAAAGAGAAGGCATCAGTTGTCTCTTGTTAACCTGTGAATCATGGCTCTGTGAAATCCATAGCTGCTCCAAAAGCTGTGGCTGTGCTATGGACATGAGGCAAAGTGGTTGCTGAGCAGTGGGTGGTGGTTGCAGCTCCTCTCCCTGTCATCCCCACCTTCTCTCTTAATTTTTTGAGCTCCAGGCGCCTCACGTCATGTTGCAGAAGTGATGGTGGCCCCTCCACATCACATGAGCACTTCAGCAGAGTCACTTCATTACAAGCTGCTGCTAAGATGCAAATAAACCCTCCTAATGCAGTAACTCCAGCACTGCTGCACTTCATAAGTCAGCAGAAGTGCTTACACCGAGCTGAGATTACAGGGTGATGCTCAGCTGCAGAGCAGCTGCAGTGCCATCCCAAGCCAACTAGTACAAAGTAAAGATGCTGATGCAGTTTGGGAAGAGGTGCTGGTGTTGGTTTTTCTTGATACCGGGTCATGCTCAGCTTCTTCTTTAAGCCCATGTGGCTACTTGAGTGCTGTTACAGCAGGGTGGGTTTGAAGAGCTTTGTGTCTGTTGGCCAGTCTCCCTGTTCATTCCCCACTCATCTCCTGAAGCTGGCAGCTGCAGGACAGAGGCTTTGTGCTCTTTAGCAAGAGGTAAGCCTGCCTACTTTGGGTTTGGGATCAAAGCTCTGCAGTACCACAAGGTCTTCCTGGCCATCAAGTAGCGGCTCTTATCCTCCTTGCTCTCCCAGTGAGTGTTTCAGCTTGGGTAGGGCTGACAGCTCTATCAACACAGTGGTGTTGCTGTTCTTCTAAGGCAGGTTCATGTTGTCCTTCTGACAGGAGGCCCTTCCTGCCCAGGAGATGAATGGAAATGGTTAAGTGGAGCTGCCAGCCCTAGGGAATTGGTTCAGCAGCACTTCATGCCTGACTAATATCTGCTTCTTTCCTTCTGCACTCTGCCTGTCACTCCAGATGGGAGAGGACACTCTGTGGGTAATTGGTTCCTGTTCCCTCTGTTTTCCTCCTTCCCTCTTACTCACACACGTCACTGTTACCATCTTCCATCCTTTCAAGTTTGGTATAAAGTTGGATCTTGGGTAAGTCAGGAGTGTAGTGTCTGAACAGAGAAAGCATCACTGCTGTGGGAAAGTGACAGCCAAGAAAAAGCACCTTCTGTGGTGCTGCAATGAGTATTGCACCTCAGGTCTGATGTGGAACTGGTTAGTTCTTTATTTACCTTCCCCCCTGTAACTTTTGTTGGAGCAGATAATGTTTTCACTTCTCTTTTCACTAGATGGGTAAAGTCAGCTCTGCCTGTAGGGACTGCCAGCTCCTTGGAGCTTGCTCTGCAGCTTTGGAGCACGCATCTGCAGTGCTTGGTACTAAGCCACAGGATCCATGAGAGTGACAGACCCTTCCTAGGAGTAAAGTGGGACTTCAGGAGGAGCAGGTCAGAGTTTCCTAATGTTTGGATTTCTACCAGAAGTGATATGGGGTGAAATTTAGAAATGCAAGGTAAATTCTCTGAGCCAGTGAGGGTTTTTTCTCTGCCTTGTAGGGACTGAGAGCTGGAATCTTGAGTCTCTTTTTTTTTTTTATCCAAATTCTGCTTTTCCCCCCAAGGCCTGACAGCTAGGGAAAATGGAAGACTTCTGGATAGCTTGAGGAACCCCAATATGTCATTCTTTTCCTCCTACACAGAGTGTGCATGCAGAGACCAGTGCAGGGCTTTCTTCGTGGCTGGATTCCTAGCCTGCAGCTTCTTACCATGAGTGTAGTAGGAAATGGTAGAGCAGTTAACATCTGCCTTGATTATGTAGAATTATTCAGTCATTTCCATAATACCCTTTGTAAAATGCTTGCTGCTTGATAAACCAGTCTTTCTCCTGCTTCAGACAACAGGACCAGAAATTCTCTGTGCATACAATAATAGCTGGAAATGAACTGGATTCTTTACCTTGCTTTTTTTTTTTTCTTTTCCCCTGGATTTGGCTGCCTGTTGGTATAAAGTGTGAAGTTATCTACGTGCAAGACTATGAATAGAGATGAGGTGTAATAGTTGCATTTATTACCCCTCAGTGGGCTGGTAACAAGATGGAAATGATCTGATTTATTTCTGAAAACCATGGCTTGGCTTATAGAGCAGTCTGGAGAAGAAAACTCTGCTCTGCCAGGCTGTTTGTGTGGGGAGGACCTGGCAGTGTAATAAGCCCTATTTTATAAACTCAATATTAATTGGATTTGCATCCTCTGCTTGGCTTCCTTGGGTCTGTGACTGATCCTTCTTTAACTTTGGAGTTGCTTCTTCTTATCTGTTATCTCTTTAGCAAGCTTAGAAACCCTGGTCTTGTGCAATGCACTGCCATGGGCAGCAGAAGGATGGGTTGATGTATGAAGATGTGGCTATTGCAGAAGATCAGGGATGTCCTATGTGTTTCTGCATCACCTCGAGTAGGGATACACTGGGTCTCATGCAGGGAAGATGCTCTTAAGGCTTCTCATCAGAAGGAAATTACATGTGATTTGTAGTTCCCTTACTTATGATAAATCATATTGCATCAGGGGGCTCCTGTGGGTGGAAGGGGAAGGAGAAATGCCAGGGAATGGGGAGGGGATCAAGAGCAGGACAGAGTTTTGTCAAATTTTACAGGTTTTTTTGGTGGCTAGTGATCATCTGCTAAGTCACTGCTGTGTAACTCCACTGCTGCTCTCAAGGCAGTTTAATCTCTTCTGTCTTTGCTCTGAGGGACAGAAGTATGAAGCTTTATTATATCTCTTGACCAGTGTAATATACATTCATCTTGAGATCCCCTGGGGAGCTGGCTACCAGGAACCAGAACAAAGCTGCTGAATTTCCAAGTCTTCAGTGCAGAAGGGAATAGTTGGAGCCTCTTTGGCTCTCAGCACATCCATTCCTGGAAGCTTCTGCTTCACCTATATGGTGCTTTTTTTTCCCACTATCTTAACACATCAGCACGTATCTGAACAACATACCTAAAGCCTTTGTCCACCCAGTTTGTCAAATTTTATTTTTTAAAGCAAAAAAAACTTTCAGATCAAATGGAAGAGCAAACAAGGCAAGATATGTTGTTCTGGCCTGTTAGTTCACCTTTTCCCTGTCTCCTACCTCACCCCTGCACTTGCCTCCTCCTCTGTGCATGTTGTCAGGGCTTGATCCTTACCTGAGTGTGACCAGAAAACCCAACCCTGCACTAGAGAAAAAGCTATTACTGTCTTCTGAACAAAAGTCTGGGGCAGATAAGCCTGGAGAAATCTCTGTTTTGAGCAGCCACTGCAGATTTCTGTTTGTTTCCTCCTGGCTATCACTTATATGAGTGCTTTATACAGGAGTGATGTTATATTGGCCAACAATGTTTGGAGTCTGTCCTGATGGCTGAATTCTCTCAAGTGTGTAGAATGCTGTTGATTTTTAGAAAAAAAAACCTTCAAAAGTGTTCTGGATGCTTTGTAAAAGGAGCTTGTGGTAGGACAGCTTCTAAGTGGGCTGCAGAATGGTTTGGTGGAAGAGTTCTAGGGGATGATTTGGTGTTAATGGAGGGTTTTTTGGATGGTATGTGGTGGCTGTTTCAATCCCTTCGAGGATTTAGCATTTATGGGGGGTTTGAGGGTGGTAGGTGGTGGCTATTTCAATCCCTTGTGCGACTAGCTTGGTAGAGATTGTTTCTGAAACATCCTAGTGTGGCTGTAAGGTCTCTGCTGTTTGAATGGCCCATTAGATAATGAAGCTTTTTTTTTTCCCTTGTCTAAGGCAGAGGAGCATCTTCAAAAAGGAGATAAATCCCACCTATCTGAGCTTTCTAATAGCCAGCAATCATCCCTGTGTCCTTCTTTGTAATTGAAAGGAGCTGCATGTCAGAGGAATGCAGCCAAGATGCATTGTTTCCATTGTGTTTTCCCGGTAGCTCTTGGCTATTCCCTCGAAGACTAAAGCTTTTGGGCAGTTTTATTTTTCATTCCGTTTCACAGTTACCCCACTGGACTTTATGGAGCTGCTCAGGGCTGCTGGCAGGGTGGCTTGAAGGGGAAAGCACTGATGCATGAAAGGTGAAGAATCTGGAGGTGCAGATGACCTCCAGGGGTGGATGAGGTTTTCCACGAAGATGACNCAGAGAGGGTGTGGGGTCTCCTTCTCTGGAGACATTCAGACCTTGCCTGGATGTCTTCCTGTGTGACCTGATCTGGGTGTTCCTGCTCTGACAGAGGTATGGGATGGTCTCTTGAGGTCCCTTCCACTCCCTGACATCCTGTGATTCTGTGATTACTAACCTGCAAAATGCTCCTGGCTGCAGTAGGTGTGTGGGGTTGTTCTCCAAATAGCTCTGCTCGCTCAATAGCAGCAAAAAACCAAACCAAACCCAGAACTAAAGCCCTCTGTTCCCTGTGCTTTCTGTCTGTCCTGTTTACTGCAAGCCGGTGAGATGAGCTGCCAGCATTGCAGTCAACTGGGCTTCACTCTGGCCATCTGACACTTTGGCTTAAATGAACTCGGTCTTTCTCTCCTCTCTCTCCTTCTCTCTTTCAGCTTGGCAGTGACCTTGGCGGGGGCATTGGAGGAAGCCCGGCAGTAAGTGCCATTCTGTTTCTTTCCTCACTTTAAAAAAGCTGCTCGAAGCTCAATTGTTTTTTGGTTTTGTTATTTTTGGGGGTTTTTGTTTTTTTACACACCCACTGTGTGCCGGAAGATGCTTTTAAATCCTTGAAGGTGGTTGAAAATGGGCAACTGAAACCCAAACACACAGGTTCAAACCCATGTTGCCTTGAGTCCTGGGCTTTCCTAAGAGCAGCCAGGGCTGGAGCTATTGACTATCTGCTTAGCTTTTCTTTCTCAGAGCTTTTAGTTTGAGCACTAGTGTTAACACTGGCAGTGCCCCTACTCCTCGTGTAAGTGCTTTGGTAGCTGAAAGGCTGAGGATGCTGACCTCTCTGCTCACAAAGCCTGTTCTGTCATAACTCTAACCCAGTGTCACCACAGGTTTGTCTGAACTCATTGCTTTTTCCTCCATGCAAGATTTTTCCTGGACATCAGGATCAGCTTTCCTACTCCATGTGGTCAGAGCTGAGCTCTGCCTGTCACCAGCCACCCTCTCTGTGCCTGTGCTGTGTGAGTGTCACAGTGCCTAAAGCACTTGCCCAGGATACAAGAGACATTCAAGCTGCTTCCAAAGCACCTTTGGCTCAAATGCATACTGGCTTCTTCCAGGAAAGCATGGGGAAAGGATGCAAGATGGCTTGGAGATGTAGTACCTAGGAGGGAGTGTGCCTCTAACCCACAGCAATCTCCTGGAGAAAGCTCCAATCCCTCTTTCCAGGACTGTGTAGGCACTAATTCAGTGAGGAAAGTGTACTCAGTTCTGGAGTGAGGGCTTTCCAGAGACCCTTGTTATGGCTGCAGTCATTCTTTTTCCTCCTTTCTCTGTGAACCTTGCATTCTTTTCTAACTTGAGCATGAGGGCAGAGGAGGGGTGGTGGTACAGGATATCTGTAACCCCAGGCAGCATATAGCAGGACTCTGGAGATAGCCACTCTGTAGAGATCATACCTACAGAGCCAGGTCTCTGCTTTCCTGGGTCAGCATAAACCCACTGAACAGTTGTAGAAAACCACAGTGCTCCCTGTGCAAAGGGTTTAGTGACACTCCACATCTCAGATACTTTCACGAACAAGGAACCGCACTGAGACTCCAGATCCAGACCAGTCACTGGTATTCCCTGTCACCTGCCTTAGTCATTCTGCCTGTAAATCTTGTTCTCAAGCATGGTTTTTACTGTGAGGGTGGTGAGACACTGGAAGAGGTTGCCCAGAGAGGTTGTGGATGCCCCCTCAATCCCTGCAGGTGTTTAAAGCCAGGCTGGATGAGGCATTGAGCAACCTGGTGTAGTGGGAGGGGTCCCTACCCATGGCAGGAGGGTTGGAACTAGATGATCTTTAAGGTCCCTTCCAACCCAAACCATTCAGTGATTCTGTGTAATTCTTCCTCCTCTCAGTAAAGACAATTTGGGAGCTTGTGTGTGACTGTCCCACCTGCAACTGGGCACCTAAAGGTTAATATTTGATGCCCTGTTTTTATGTCCCGAGAAGGAAGGATGGCCCTTTTTGCAGAAAGGTTGTCTCTTGACAGCAGAGACAACTAGTTCTGCTTCAGATAATGAACTTTTTGGATCACAGTGCTCAGAAGTCAGAGCTCTGGCTTTGGGTGGGAGTACACAATACGGTCATGACTCCCCTGCTATCTCTAGATATGCAAAATCTTGCAGATTCCTGAAGACTGTCAGAGTGGGGGGAAGATCTGAAACAAGGTGTTTGGTTTTTTTTTTTCTTTCCTATTCCCTGGGTTTATGTAGTGTAGATCCACAAAGCATATTGTCTTTATGTGGAGGAGTAGAGAAGAAAGGCTTCTCTACAGTGGGAATAGATAACTGGAGCTATAAAAATGATGTTAAAGCCGTTGCATGGTTGAGGTGACAGCCAAGTGCAGGGATTAGTTGGCAAGAGCTTTGGAATTCAAATGCATTATTTAGCACTATTGATAATTCAGCGGGGAGGCTGCAAATGCCTTTAAAATATTTAGGCTATTGCCTGAGTTCATGCTTTATTTACTAACTGGTGTTCTTCATATCTGGTGTTAATCGGTGCCTGTTCTTTCTGACTCCTCCAGGTGGGGCAGACCTACATTCCTACTTGTGTGCCAGCCACCTTTGCCCCTTCCCCCACCCCAGTGGTGGTGACCAGTGGACTCAATGATCTCTTCGAGCTCTCATCTGGTATAGGCATGGCTCCTGGAGGATATGTGGCTCCCAAATCTGTACGTAAGGAGAAGAAATCATCCTCACTATATTGCCTTACTGTGGGCTATAAGAAACCTGGGATTGCTCACTTGTCCCTTTGCTGTGGGTCTCTGGTGCTGCTGAGGCACCTTAATTCAATTCAGTCCCATTAAGAATGCCCTGATTTTCTTTTTCCTAGGCAGACTAACAGCATTAGTAGTTTGTTACAAACTTCTGGGTGGTTTTTGAGCTGTTCTCTCATTTTGCCTGTAACTGTTACTCTAAAGAACAGCTTAAGACACGAGCTTTGTCAGTGCAAATTTTCATGGAGACCTACTCCTTACCAAGTTGCCCCAGAAAACTGAGGACAGGATGCAACTTTCACAGGAGATCAGTTTATTTGGAGGAATCTAACATGACAGTGAAGATAAGATCACATGGGATGAACGTGCCGTGCCGCAGTGTAATGCGGATAAATGCTCCCTTAGTGACAGAGATGGCAGATGCACTGGCTGAAGTCTGAAAGGTTCCTGAGATGCAGATCATGGGTCTGGTAACAAGCTGTGGAGCAGCCATGGGCACCTCAGGATTAGCCTTTTTGTTCCTGGAAAGGAATAAACAATTAGCATTCTTGTTAAATAGTCAGAAGATTAGTAACTAAAGTCATCGTGTGATATCTGGGATCTCTAGGTTCTTCAGAGCATACTCAAAGCTTTTAGTCCCCAGCTCCTTACAAGTATCACACCACATATAAGACATATCCCAGTTATTTTGGGCTAAATACTCAAAAAGAACCACTCAAATTTGAGTCTGGAGTTGCCCCACAAAGATAATTTGGGAATCCAGAACCCAAACAGCTAATAGCATCCACCCTGTGGTTTTAATTGGTTCAAACTTCAGTATTGTCCTGCCTCTAATAGCCCAACAGGTCCTTGGAGAAGCCTGTCCATCAGCAGACTTGGTAAGTCTCATGTTAGTGTGATGGACACAAGCTTTCACTGTTTCCTGTGCACACAAATGTGTTAGTACTTTCAAATTCCTCCGTGAGTGCTTTGAGCAGGGATTAGGAGCAGCAAGCTTGTTTCTCCTTAGTGAGCTTGATCCTTTCAAGACCCCATGTTGTATCTTTCCCTGTAGTGTTTCCTTAGCATTTGTGGTCTTTACGTGCCAACCTAGCTGGATTTCCAAACTCAAGGCTTTTCTGTTGTTTGGAAAAATCCTGCTTATTATCTTCAGAGCAGGCTTCTCATGCTGAATGACATCTCTTGTGCTCAAGGTTTGGTTGCCTGCAGTGAAGGCTAAAGGACTGGAGATCTCTGGCACGTTCAGTCACAGGCAGGGACACATGTACATGGAGATGAACTTCACCAACAAGGCTTTGCAGCACATGACTGACTTTGCCATTCAGTTCAATAAGAACAGGTAAGAAAACAACAAACTTTGTCTGCTCATCTTCAAAAGATTGTCCTCCTGTGAAAGGACTCCATGTCTACACTAGAGAGAGGGTTTTTGTGTAGGTTCATAGTGCATCCTGCCAACACCTGGGTGATACAGCCCAAACTCTCCATCACACCACACTTGTGTAAAAAGGCTGAAAACACAAACTGATGAATCTGTGAGAAAACAGGCAGCCAACAGACCTGTTGCTCTCCTCACTCTATTCCAGCATCTACCCCACTTAATCTCTGCTGAGTTTTAGGGCAGCCTCCTGAGCTGTTAGGCAGGTTAGTGGTTTTATAGCCAGTGATTGCCCCGAGGAAAGCAGGAGCATAAACAGGTGAGTGTTTGAGCTGCACAAGGATCAATCTGTAATGTCTCTACCTCCTGACTTAATTGCTGTGCTGCCCCTCAGACTGGCTAGAAGTATGTGCCTCGTTAATAAAACCTATTTGTCAATGAAGAGATTGCAAGGCAAGAGCCCGTGGCACATGTTTTCCCTGTAATTGGCAGCAGAATGAATTTGTCAGAAGGAGCAGCCACTTGAATGTTTAGAGCACACAGATTGTTCCCAGAAACCCCTCTCAGCCAAAGGAGATGACATGGCAGTACAGCCCCAGCATCTTCCCACAGATCCCCTTCCAAGTCCTAGTGCTTACTGCCTGGTCTCCTCCCTCTTATCTTGAGCAAGGACCAGACTAATTCTTACCAAAGCTGTAGTAAAGAATGTTTTGTGACTGAAATACTCCCTGTGTTTCTTAATATCCCTTCACTGGAAAAGGATTCTTTATCCTAAAGATCCACCAAAACCATCTCTTGAAAATTTGGTATTTCTTGGGACAAATAATATTTACTTAGAGAAGACATTATGCTAAGTAAGTCTTAGTAAATGTTCTCCCTGGACAGCTATATTTTCTGGAGAGTTTTCCTAAGCTGCTGTATGCAAATGTTTCATGCAAATTGGCCTGAAAACGAAGCTGTTTTGCTCATCATTTTCCCTTCTACACCAGCCTGGGTTCTAGCCACACCTACAGGATACTCCTGGAGGATGTAAGAAGTTTAAATACTGTGCAGTAAAGCAGCAGTTTCTCCTTTTGCAGTGTATCACCACATGTTCTGTATACAATTTACTACTATTTACACTTCTACAAGTACTTTTCTCATGTCACCTGTGCTTTCCACTGTGTTTGGTGCATTGGGAAAGGGTTGCAGTGCTCTGGCTCTTAAGGTTTAAATATTGAGGTTTGTGACTGGGAGGTTTCTATTGCTTTTTGCCCTCTCCTGCTGCTACTAATGGCCTTCACTGCAGCCTTGGGATAAAGCATTTATATATATATATTAAAAAAAAAAAGATAGCTAGAGCTCTGGTGTGCTGTAATATCACTTAGTAGCAAAATACAACTTTCCCCTGAGACTTTTCTTTGAGGGGAAAACACTAAGGCTTATTTTCCCCAAGGTGAAGTGACTGCAGAAGGCAAATCATATAGCTGGTGTCTAGCTGAGAGTATTTCAGCTTCTTAGAGCTGCAAACTAAAGAGAACAAAGAATGGCTCATCTACTGTTTCCTCCAAGTGAGGTACCCAATGCACACACTCCATGCAGAGACAATGTCGGAGTTTTTGTGCATAAAATAAAAATACTTACCTTTTTGTTCCTGTAAATTCTCCACCTCTGGATTAAGGGGAATTTTGTGCTGGATCTAGTTCCTCTTCCATAGCTCTCTATGATATAACAGCCACATGGGGTGTAATGTAACCTCAGAACTCTGCAGCTCTGTAGGAGAGAACCAAAGATGTGGGCCATCTGTAGCCCAGCATCTAGACTGGTACTGTGTGTGGGTAGTGGAAGAGGTCCCAGATGCTGGTCCCATGGGTGGGATGGTGCATTTTGTTGGGGAGAGCAACCTGTGCCCTGTGCTGCTTTGAGTGTCTGCTGGTTTGACATGTTTTCCTCTCCTGGAGTGAGAGGGAATAGTGTTGGGCAATGCAGTGCTGCTCTCATCACCTCTGCTTTTCTCTTGTTCAGCTTTGGGGTCATCCCAAGCACCCCCTTGGCCATTCACACACCTCTGATGCCAAACCAAAGCATTGATGTCTCCCTGCCCCTCAATACCCTGGGACCAGTCATGAAGATGGAGCCTCTGAACAACCTCCAGGTAAGGATTGTCTCATTTGGGGCAAATGGGGAGATGAGCAGGTGCTCAGCCCAGTTTGCTTGGCTCAACACAGTGTTTTTAGTTTCTACCAACAAAATACTGCTTGTTTGGGGTTAGCAGGCTGACCTCGTGGATGTGAGCCATGGGTTTGGCTATATCCACTTCCTTTTCTAGTCTCTTCTGGGAGGACTGCAGCAGATGTTGCTTGAATCTTGTGGGTTTGCCTGTTCAAATGCCTCAACCCCACTGCTCACATCTGTGTGGATTAAGGCCTGCTCCAGTAACACTTGGGTAAACTGGGGATGAGTTTTGGTAGTGGGGCTTAGGAACTGGAGCTGGTCTGAGGAGAGGAAGTGCCTGCCTGTGGTGGAGCAGGCAGTGAGAGCTGTCAGCAAGAATTGAGGCAATTAAAGGAGTTGGAGGAAAGATGGCAACTGCTGAGTGATTAATATTTCTCTAGTGCTCTTAACTTCCAGGGTGCTTTAAAGAGGTATTGGCACATCCCTGCCCCAGATAGCTTAATCCAAGGCAAACAAGAAGTGTTCCAGGAAGGACAAAGGAGTGACGTGTGAGCTGCTGATGTTTCATTATTGAGGCTGTTGGTGCACGTCAGGGACAACAATCCCTAGAAGAGGCTTTTTATCAGATTGGGCTGCCAGGCTGATAAAGGCATGACAGATCCTGGGAGATGGTCCCCTGTGGCTTGAACCAGAGACTGTCTCTCTCAGTCCTGTCATGCCTCGGGGCTGTTGGTCTTGAGAACTCTTCGGGCAGACAGTTTTCCCTGGAGGAAGCTCTTCCTCACTGCTGCCATGGAGCATCTCTGGAGCAGAGCATAGTTGAGTGACTCCTGCCTCTGCTCTGGGTAGCTGAGTCCTCTGGGATGGTTTTCCCAGATCCCAAAAGTGTGGTTAATTTGCACCAAGAGCTGGTCTTGCTCACCTCAAGCCTCCAGGAGTTGGAACTAGGTTGGGTTCCTGTAGTGTAGCAGCCTGTGGAGGGGAATGAGCAGCTCATTCTCTTTTTAGATGAAGAGAATGCAATGGAAGTTACTATTTATTCTGCTTGAGCAACTGCGTTTTTCCCTTCTTTTGACTTCCATTCTGGGGCTTATGACTTATTGATGAGTCTTTGGGCAAACAGCTTGAAATAGCTTCCCTGGCACTCAAACGAGCAGTCCTACACCCCAGCTCTGAGCTCACTCATGCAACTGGGGAATGAATGCCATGTGCTTGTCTTCCAGCCTGTGGGGAAGCTGGATTCCCTCTGTGTCCAGGTCTTGAGGACATGGTTGCAGCACTGCACTTGGGTCAGCTGTGGTCAGAGCCTTCTGCTCTGAAATGGATTTAGAAGGCTGCAGGAGGAGACAGTCCTGATCTGCCTCCCTAACAGCAGGGACTCTCTCTCAATGAGGAATTCTCAAGTTGCTGCTGCGTTTGATCAGGAGGGGAGTGAAGTATTTGGGTTAAAGAATCTCTGAAGGAATCAGAACGTGGTTTGTTTCTTGTGGCATCTTCTGCTAGAACAAAGAGAGGAAAGCATGTGAGGAAACCTCCAGCTACCTTCTATTGAGGCAGCAGAGCCTTCATTAGTGCCAGACTTAGTTGCTAATTTGCTAACACTCTCATTGCTATAGGAGTTGGCTGCCCTTTTACAATTGGGGAAGCTGCCATATGGAGTAATAGTATATTTCTCTGCAAAGATTTGAATCATGATAGCAGATGCCAAGTTAAAAAGAGCACTCCCCTTACTTTTCTGACAGCAGTGGGTTTGATGGAGATCTGTCACTGCCCTGACTCCAAGGCTCTGCTTTTGTTTTGGGAGTTGGTGTAGAAATTACCCATCTTGAAACATTCAGAAATCTCTTTGGTGACCTACTTAGGGAAAAATTTATAGCATAATATAGGAGTAGAGAATACAAATGTTCCTGTATTCATTGAAGAACCAAAATGCTCTTCAAGCTGAATTTGCTTAATGTGTTTTTACTGAGCTGGGGAGCTTTGAAGTAGATGCAGGGCTGGTTTGAACCTGAGGACCTTGTGTTCTTCTCCTGTTCTGGTGGTGATTTTTTGCTTTAGTAACAGGAAAAATAAGTCCTGAAGTAACCGAACTGATAGCTTTCAACTTTTTCTCATGTCAGTTACCAACTTCAAAGACCAGTTGTACGTTCCTTAGGCAACTATTTTAGGAGTAATGAATTGAAGTCTTGTGCAGGTTATTTTTACTCCCGTTCCTAATCTTTCACCCAATGCAGCTGGTTTAATCTTAACATTTGTAATCAGGGAAAGAAACTAAAATATTTGGCAAGTTAGCAAAAAAGCCTTTTTTTGCAGGAAGATGAGAAAGACTGAAATATTTCCAGAGGCTTTCTTGAGTAACATACAATTATGACTCCCAACTGAAAAGTCTTCTCTTTGCTGGTCACCTTGCATCTGGTGATAATGCGTGGGAGGCTTCTCCTTCCCATCTCAAAGCAGTGATGATAATCTGTCCCCCCCATTTCTATGAAGGGAGATGGAGGTGCAACTTCTTCATTGAGAAAAGATGGGTCTTGCTGAGGCAGTAGATTGTGTTTGTTCTTCCATGTTCACTTCTTGCTGTAACTCATCATTGTGGCTCTTCAGTGTCTCACTTGCAGTGCAGAAAGAGCTGCTGGAGCTCTCATTCATCAGAAGTGTTAATGTATCTCGGGTCACAAACACAAAGCTCTGAGTACTTGGAAACGGATTTCACACATTCAGCTCTCTTTAAAAACAAGGCTGAGAACCTGTTTGAGCAGTGTGTCCAGCCAGCAGATGTTCTCCCTACAGAATCTGCATGATAAATGGCCCAACATCTGCTTGGGTGGGAGCTCTGTCACAGTTCACAGAATCACAGAGCCTGACTCCATCCTCCTGACACTCACCCTTTTCATATTTATAAACATGAATGAGGTCACCCCTCAGTCTCCTCTTTTCCAAACTAAAGAGTCTCAGCTCCCACAGCCTTTTCTCAGGAGGGAGATGCTTCAATCCTTTCATCATCATCGTGGCTCTGTACTGGACTCTCTCCAACAGTTCCCTGTCCTCCTTCAACTGAGGGCCTCAGAACTGGGCACAACACTTCAGATGTGGTCTCACCAGGGCAGAGTAGAGGGGGAGAGGAATCCCTCTCTACCTACTGACCACATCCCTTCTAATACACCCCAGGATGCCATTGGCCTTTCTTGGCCACAAGGGCACATTGCTGGCTCATGGTCATCTTGCTGTCCACCAGGACTCTTGGGTCTCTTTAGCCTGTTACTGGACCAAGCAGCCTAGAACAGCCTTGGGTGGCTGAATGTGGAAGGTGCTTTCTTGGCCATGTTGCCTGGCTTATTTTTTTAACACCCTCTACCAGTGAGAATCTTTTTCTAGTAGAGAGCTCTCCTGGGAGTGCTGGGAATTAAGGACTCAGATCACAGCTTGGCATCTGTGGCTGGTTCTGAGCTCAGCTGCAGAGGGTTGTTGCCTCACTGATGAGGGACAGGTCTGCCACATGGTGTGTTGGGCTTGATCAAATGGACATTTTGAACTTCCAAGCAGAGGCAGGCACACACAAGAGTGCAGCCCTCCCAGGAACAGGCTGTACCCTGTCAGTTGATGTCAGCGGCATGCCCAGAGATGACGGCTGTAGCCAGGGCACAGACACGGTCCTGCTGTCTGCACCCCACTGCCCAGGCTCCAGCCTTGTGACTGTAGGTAGAGCATCCAGCTGGCAGGAACCCGTGGGATCCTGCAAAAACCCTACCTGTCAAAGAAAATGAAGTGAAGGAGCTAGCACTCCCTGGGGGCATCTGCCAGCCAGAGCAGCAGACAGTAGCAGAACAAACCATGACCTTGTGCTGGCAGAGGTAAAAAAGACTCTGAGGGGGAGAATTCTTCTTGTTGCCTTAACAGTTTGGCTGTTACCAGGCTCTCAAGCAAAACCCAACTTGAAGTAAACCCTTAATTTAGTGGAAGTGCTAATGGGATTCCAAGTGGGTATGTTGTGTACTTGCTGCTGATGGAAAGCATCTGTGTTGCTTTCAGACTTGACTCTGAAAAGTCAGTTCTTATGCTCAAGTCTGGGATTTTAAAGCATCAGAAACCAACTCTGATGGAAAAAAGATATCTCAGGGGGTGCCTTTTCTCCAGAACAGCTTGTGTTGGCTGTCCAGGGTTGCAATGCAAGAATGGGTATCAGAAGGGTGCTTGTGCTGCAAGGTGAGCAAAGGTATGCCAGGGGTTATTTCTAGAGGTGATGTTTCCTCTAGTCAGATCATGAACAAGATGTAAGAGATTGGGAACCCTGTTCTATTTTCAGTGTGCTCACACCTTTTCAGCAGTGAAGCATCACATGAAGATCTGGCACCTTTTGACTTTTATCCCTCAGAAGCTCTATAGTCTGCTTGACTAAATTCACAAGGTAGTAATGTTGGGGTTTTTTCTGTCCTCCTTTCAAAAAGATCCCAGATGGAAAGCCATCTTCATTTAAAGTGCTTCTGTTTCAACTTTCAAATATCTGAGGCTGAAGGTCTTGTTAAAGGTTTTAATAGTTTGTGTCCCAGTTGACAGGTTAAAGCTGTGGAGTCACAGATTAAGTTAGTCTGGACTGGAGGATTTATTGGATCCAAGCAGAGGTTCCTTTCTTTTCTGTCAAATGGGAAGAGATGGGAAGAGACTTCACAGCTACTGGTATCAGTTTAGGTGTCACTGGTTGTCTCAGGTCCACGTTCCCACCTGAGGAACACTGGACTTTTTTGGCAGGTGGCTGCTGTTAGCTACTCAGCTTCTCACAAGCTCTGCTGTGGATCATCTTCTGCCTATGTTTGCTTTTGTTGGCTGTCAGATGGCAGTGTAAAAGTTGAAGCATGACTTTGGAAAGCTGTTAGCAGCTGGTAGGACCTCTTAGTCTCCTCTTGCTTTGAGTTTCCCCACCTGGATATCTGCAGCTGCCTTCATGGATCAGATTTTGGGGAGACCACAGCACTGACAGTGCATGCCTGTCTGTTTGTATGATGTTGAACAGTGGAAGCAAATCTGTAAAAACTTACTGGTCTTGTCCTAATCCTGTAGGTGTGAGAAGACCAGGGTTTTAATTTTTTTTTCCTTTCCTGTTTGCAAAAGTTATCTGTAACAGCTGGTTTCTGCATCATTACAGATTAGCAGGGTGACACGTGATGATGTTACTGAAGGCAGGGATGCAGGTTGGGAGGAGGGAGGGCTGGCGTGTGGCTTGCTGTTCTTTGCTGGGAAGAAAATTGCACTTCAGAGCATCTTAATTGGGTAGCTCTCCAGAGTGTAAGCCAAAGCAGCTTACTCAGTGTGTTTCTGCAGAGTTGAGAAGCAGGTCAGCAGATACCTTTTTATAGCATTCTCATAACTGCAGGGACAGGGCTCGCATATTAATTTGGAGTGTGTCTCCACAACCCTGACTGCTGAGAAGGCACTGCTTTCCAGCCCCTCTTGTAAGGAGCTGCTGTTGTATGGCAACAACACATAGCTCCAAAAAGCTAAGTGATTTCTGTTCTAAGGCAAGGTAATTAATCATTAAATCGGAGCTGGGAAAGGTCATGCAGTGTAGTCCCTGCTCTGCTTTGTTGTTTTGCTGTAGATCCTTCTATTGAGAGCATCATCAGGGCTGATTTTCATAGAATCATAGAATAGTTTGGGTTGGAAGGGACCTTAAAGATCATCCAGTATTTTAAATCCTCTAAATAAGTACAGACTGGACAAGGTCTGATCTAGTGGGAGGTGTCCCTGCCTATGGCTGGGGGGTTGGAACTTGATGATCTTTAAGGTCCCTTCCAACCCAAACTATTCTATGATTCTAAGTACAGGAGCTTCTCTCTTCCTTAGGAAGATTTTTGTGCTGCTTAATAATTCATATTGTCGAGTTTTCCCCAATATTTATCTTAAATTTTTCTACTTCTCACTCATCTCCTTGATTTGTATCCAAGCATAGTACCTGGAATAGCTACACTGCTGTCCCTTCCCCATCTCTCCCATCCCAAATTCAGAGGTGCATTTTTGGCTTCTCATCCAGGCTGCTCAGTCACATTTTGCAGAGGTGAATCACTTGACTCCATCTGCTGATCTGTTTTTGCTCCTCCAGCTTCAGTGCCTCTTGTCCAAACACCAGGCACTCAACTCATGAGTGTGACACCAGCAGCTGAAGTTTGTGGCAGCTTCCTGGTGCAGAGGACCTTTTCCTTTCCTTTTTTTTTTTTTTTTCTAGGTTGCACCATCATTTACATGGTTTTAGTGGGCTTTAAAATAATCCTTTCTTAAGCTGGTTTGCACTGTGGGAATTAAATATAAGCTGCTACCTTTAGTGATGGCTGAAAGTAGAAACCCCACAGGCTGGCACATCTACCTTTTTACTGTTGTTTGCACTTCTGGGACCTTCCCAATTGCTAGAAGAAGACTTCATCTGGGAGCTTGGTCTCCTACCAGTTGTCCCCTGGCTTTCATGTGTGTCTAATCAGCTGACTGGGGTTTGAATTATCTGGCTTATTCCCCTCCCTTGTCTATCCTACAGCTGGTTTTACTAACATTTGGGGGTGTCTTTATAAACCTCCCACTATGGGACAATAGATTTTCTCAGCAGAACACTAATGTATGTAATTATTAATGTGAATGGAGTTTGTCTTGGCATAAATCTTTGTAGCAGCAAATTAATTTCTTTGGCTCAGCATTTAGCACGGTCTGGTTTGTGTTTCAGCTGGGTGACAAATTGGAGAAACTCCTTCTGGGATTTTTTCAAAGCAAGCAGGAGCTCAAATGGCTCCTGAAATTCGGGGCTTCCCAAACAACCTCAATTTGATACAATTTTTAGTTTCTTTTCCAGGCTAAGTTTTTTTTTTTCCTTGGTTGCAAGCAATGGCAGGTACCTGCTGAACTGTGCTCCCATGACAGGCTTATTGCTGTATGGGATGATGTGTGGGGAGTGTGAGAGGCATAAAAATAAAGCCCAGAGCTACCTTCTTCTGAGCTGTGTTATGACAGTGCACTTTCTCAGACCCTTCAGTGTGCTCCTTCTGCTACTGTCAGCTCCCAGCCTGGGGAATACTGCAAGTGACATTGCTCTTCATGTTAGCAGAGATTAGTCAGTGATGTGGCAAGCACATGTGGTAAAAGGCAACCTAGTGCATCTCCCTGGCTGGCAGGGAGATAATGACACTGAGAGTTAAGTCTTTTTCTCAAGTGATTTTTTTTTTTTACCTGCCCTAATTGCTCTGCAGCAGGGCTTTCTTCTTACAAGAGTCAGCACGTGTTTGTGAAGATGAAGGCAGGAGACTTGGGAGGTGCTGCAAGGAGGGTGCAGGCTGTGGTCTGGTTTCAGGCTTTCTAGAAGTTGTCCAGGCTGAGATACAACTAATCCAGAAGTCTGGGTGTTCAGCTGTGGCTGGAAGTTAGGGGAGAAAATAAATTCACAGGGGTTTGGAGCTGGGGAATTACAAGAAGGAGGGGTGGAGAAGCTCATGTGTAATGTGACAGTTGCTGTGTGTGCATCCAGGGGATGTCATTGTGCTTCAGAGGTAAAAGTGTGGGGAGGAAGAGGCTCAATCAGAGCAGGAAAAAGCAAAGATGCTGGCTGTGACCCCATCAGTGCAACTGGCTCAGAAGCAGGATGTGAAGTGCCTGTAGGAGAAAATGGAGCAGCTTTTAGTGAGAATGGAGTGAGCACAGAGGGGTGGGACTCATCCTTGTCTGTAAGTACCCAATGCACCTCTCCAGGTGATTTCACGTTCAGAGCTGACCTCTGCTCAGACAGAACATTCCAGGATAAGACTGGAAAGTCTTGGTGTGCCTTTGAACTTCCAGCTGATGGAGATGCTTTAACCTCCCTGTTTCTTCTGTAACAGGTGGCTGTGAAAAACAACATTGATGTCTTTTACTTCAGCTGCCTAATTCCTCTCAACGTACTTTTTGTGGAGGATGGCAAAATGGGTGAGTGCTTTTGGGTCTGTGCTCAGCCAGAGCTTGCTCCTAGCCCCAAGCTGAGTGCCCTTATCCCATGGATGAGATTCATGTGGGCTTGGCCCCAGTCTTCATGCCAGAGCATCTCAGCAGCCTGAATTGGTCTCTAGGGGTCAGATAACCTTTCCCTTCTGTCCTGCAACTCCAATAGTTACCAGAATCCAAGTCTCTAATTCTGTGTGAAGCACAAGGTGAATCTGTTTTATTTTAGGATGATTTTGGGGCAAGGAAGGTCTTGCAGGATTTGTCTTACTCAGATGGGACCCTCTTCCACTTGTGACTGTAATTATTATATTCCTGGTCACCTTCATTAAATTATTGCTTGAATTGGCTGGGAAGTCATTTGGAAAGCAGCTTTCACTAAGATAATCCTAAATATGTGGATCTTCTTGTCACATTGTCCTGCTCTTATTAAATGGTTTATATGATAAAGACAGTCTCTGGTTTGGAGTCTCTGAAAAAGCCATCAAAGCTTTGCTGCTTTCACAGTGACACTGAAGCTGTTACAGGCCAAATCCTAAATCTAACAACAGCAGGGCAAGATTTGACCAAATCTTTTGTTGGCCTCTATTTTGTGTCATTGTGCAGTGAATTAATTAGTGATTATGTCCTGTGAGGATCCAGGAGTGCTGATTGTCTTTCTTGTTTCTAGAGCGCCAGGTCTTCCTTGCAACATGGAAGGATATCCCAAATGAAAATGAGCTTCAGTTCCAGATTAAAGACTGTCACCTGAATGCTGGTGAGTAGCTTAATTCCACCATAGAATCATAGAATGGTTTGGGTTGGAAGGGGCCTCAAAGATCATCCAGTTCCAGCCCCCCTGCCATGGGCAGGGATATCTCCATGCTGAGAATGCTTCTGATGTATGGCAGTAGCATTGTCTGTGGCTATTGGGTAGATGAGTGTTGCACTCAGGAGCAGAACAGCCTTGGATGCTAGGGCTTGTTTCAATAAAAACTTCAGCTGAATCTCTATAAAAGCACATCCAAAATCCCACACTTTAGATTATAGAATCATAGAATAGTTTGGGTTGGAAGGGAACTTAAAAGATCATCAAATTCCAACCCCCTTGCCATAGGCAGGGACACCTCCCACTACATCAGGCTGCTCCGTGCCTTGTCCAGCCTGGACCCTTCTGTTTCTTCCTTTCATTGTGGTATTTGCATTCTTGCCTCTCTCATAATTTGTTGCCTTCAAAGCTGCTCTTTTCAATGGAGCTGAGTAGGGTGCTGGGGCTGTTAGAATAATAGAATGGTTTGGGTTGGAAGAGACCTTAAAGATCCTCTGGTTCCAACCCTCCTGCCATGGGCAGGGACACCTCCCATTAGATCAGGTTGCTCAGTGTTTCATCCAGCCTGGCCTTAAACACCTCCAGGGAGGGGGCAAACCCATTCTTTAACCCACAGCATAACCCTGGGCCAGCCTCTTCACCTTTTTGGCTTATTTTTCCATTCTGTTGTGATAGAGTAACCCTACACAGTGCTTTGAAATGTTTTGATATCAGTAGAGGACAGGGCATGTGAGAAGAGTTTTGGTCTGCTGCCCTTAGCTGCTCTGTTGATGCACTTTGATGGTGCCCTGTCCTGTACAGCTCAGTTTCTGGCTGTCTCTGTGAGCATCCTACTTGTATATATGACCTTACTACTGCTGAAGGATGAAGGAGTGGAAAAAAAAAGGTGGAATGAGGCCAGTGTAGCAGCTTTGCTCCTGTTTAAGAGGTTCTGGGCAGGAGCCAAGTGATTCTACCAAAAGCCTCTATATTTCATAGAGGAAAAAACGTGTCCCTATTGATTACAAACCTTGTGACCTTTTTATTCTCTCCTATCTGCTCTTGCACAATGAACACCCTCTTACTTCAATTGCAGACAGAAACCATGGGTCTCTTTGTACTCATAATTATCACTATTTTGGAATATAAAAGCTGGAGCTTGCAAAAGGAGGGGTGGAAATAATAGCAGCTGTGGACCTTATGACTTGATTTCACTGTGGGGTTTTGAATGAGAACAACCTCTGTGCCTCCTCCAGCCCTCCTTCTGCTCCTGGCCAAATTTGGCATTGCCTCTCCCCCTGCACTGCAGTGCTGCTGTTGCTGGTGATATTTCTGCCCCAGCTGTGCCCCAACCATGCTGCCCAAAGCTCTTTCCATCTCAAATCAGAAAGGTTAGTGGCTCCTCATCTTTAGCACTGGGACATTATGGTGCTGCCTAGGATGGAGACTGGTGGAAGAGATGGGGGTGTGTGTGGCTGGTAAGATCCTACAGACTGACCCATGCCCCTTCTCCCCACAAAATGTGCTAGAAAATATAGAGGGACAGGCAATAGAAGTATTCAGGGAGGGTTGGCCAGCTCAAGACCAGGCTGCTTGCCCAAGCCTACCTGGACTGGGGATGCTCAGTGAGAATGTTACAAGCTCACAGGAAGAGCAGAGGAACAACGGATGGTTTCTCTGCAGTGGTATCTTCAGCCATTGCCAGGGCTTGAATGAGAAGAGGATTCTCTCAGTGCTACAGCAGATCCCTGGACACAGTGCCTCTCCATCACTTGGGATGCTGGGGGGTGTGTAGGATCTGCCAGCCTCCTTGGCTTATGTACTGGAGAAAGTGGGTCATGTCTCTCAAACAGATTTCAGGCACTTCCCCATCCACTGAGGCTTCTGTTTTTGTCCTTCTGCCATGGACACCACCTCCCTCTTGTGAAGGTATCTCCCATTTCCTTCCTTGGCCACCTGGGCTTGAGCATGGAGTGGGCCAATAGCTTGCAGGAGGGAGAATTAGGGACATCTTGCATGCTTGTTGTAGCCTCTTGTATTTTTAGCCACCAATGCCTTGATCTGCTGCTCACCTTGATTTCATCTAAGCTGTAACTTCCTCTGGTACAGACCAGAGGAAGAGCATCAAACCCACTGTAAAGGACCAGCTGGGCTCTAGACCCTGTAGAGGGCTGGGCTTCCAGCATCCTCAGGGATGGAGACTTCTTACAGGCAGCATGGCAAGTCCATAGCTCACTCTGAGAGATGAATCCATCTTGCTCCTAGTTTGTACCAAGCAAAGAAAGGATATGTGTCTGGCCACATGCTGCAATTGGGCAATAGTCTTTCAAGATTTATAGTTTTGATCATTTAAATCCAGCAAAAAGAGCCCTGTGTCAAGATACCTCCTTTCTTTCAAAGAATAGCAACCCTGGGTATAAAAACTTTAGAAGCTTGATCCTTTTGGAGGAAAGACTGGTTGATATCCAAAAGCCTCTCTTGTGGGAGATACCTAAGCAGAATAAAGCTCTCATCCTGGGCTGTTGCTGAATCTATTGTTCACCAGTGAAATACCACTGGTCTGCCATGGCAGGGCAAAGTCTGCAGATTTCACTGCCTTCTAAAAAACTTGTACAGACCAGAGGAGGCTGTGGATGCCCCCTCAATCCCTGGAGGTGTTTAAGGCCAGGCTGGATGAGGCATTGAGCAACCTGGTCTAGTGGGAGGTGTCCCTGCCCATGGCAGGGGAGTTGGAACTGGATGATCTTTGAGGCCCCTTCCAACCCAAACCATTCCAACCCATGATTCTCTAAGTGCTGGGTTTTTGCAAGCCTTGAGCCCAGATGAAAGGCTTCTGAGTGCTACTGGTTCCACAGAGGTGTGCAGCCACTGAGTGAATGAATGGTTATCCCTCATGTCAATCCTTATCCCTCCTCCTGCAGATGCTCAGATCAGTCATTCATGCCTTGCCTGAGCCCACCCACTTGGTGACGAGTTGTCATTGAGTCTGAGGGACACCATTCATGCTTTGGGTCTAACTGATCCCAGCCCAGCAACGTGGATTCAGCTGGGAACTAAAAATACCTCTCCTCCTGGCTGATGTGCCCTGGTAGCAGCAGCACCAGCCACTTCAGCTGAGCTTCAGGGCTGCAGCAGGCTGTAGATGGAGCAGAGACTGTTGAAAAGCTGCTGCTGGGCCAAGGTCTGGTCAGAAGTGTGGTCCCTCTACCTTCCCTGCCTGCTTTTTCTTATCCTACTTGTAAACCCTTTACTTTCCTCCCCTCTCTATTTCTGCACTGCGTGAGAAGCAGGGCTGAATTTAGGTGCAGGATGTCCTGCACATCAGCCAGACAGGAGATGGTGATTTTCTTCAGTGGAGAAATTTTAATTTCTTTTTCTTTAAAATGAAGGGAAATGGGATCAGAGATTTTTTTAGAGGGCTGGGATTTTTTTTTTTTTTATCTGTCAGAAAGCAGGCTGTGCATTTCTTGTTACATCCAGGGCTGGCTGTCTCTTGCTGTGCATCAGTCCCCTTACAGCACCTCCTGTGCTAACTGCAAGCTTCTTCCCCTGGTTATTTCTTTTATTCCTTCAAAGAAAAGGAAGAGATTAAACACAGTCCATCAGTGGAGGTGCTTTTGTGTCGGTCTCTGCTCCCAGACCTTTGTGGGGAAGAGATCCATCATGTGCCCAGGAGGCAAGCCAAATAGGAGCTTTGATGGTTTGTAGCAGAGATGGCAGAAAAAAGCTCTGGTCCCTGGCAGCTCACCTTGTAACAGAGCACAGAACAGCCAGAAAATCTTGGCTACAGCAGGTAGCCCGTGGCACCTTGAGCTGAAGCCTTGGGGAAGATGTCAAGAGCAGGCGTGTGGAGGAGGTACCCCTAAGTGGTAGAGTTTACCAGGCTGATTCCTATCTCTAGCTCCCTTCTTTCCAAGAAACATAAGTCTTGGGTCCTTGAAGTGATTTCTGCAGCTTCCAGTGGCTCAGAAAGATGAATATTTCGTTCTAGATGGAAGGTTTGGGGCTCAGGTTCCCAGTGGTGGGAGCTGGCCTGAGGCTATTCCTTAGGATTAGGGCTGTATAGCCATGAGAGAGTGAGTTCCTGTAGACTTGTAGAGTGGGACCAGAATGTACTGATGGTACTGCACATCTTGAGTTCATCAGAGCTTTCTTTCACCTCTGCCTCATAAGAAGAGGTTATGTTGGTGCTATGGAGACAACCATATTCAGAAATGCAAGTTGTAATGAAAACATGAGGTCATGGTTATACCCCAGACTCCTCATCTCTTGGGAACCCAGTGCTATATTAATTGATTTAGGGCTTTTTTAAACATAAGAATCTAATGTGTGAAGATAGATTCATAAACACTCATAGCTTGAATAACCTTGGTGCAGCTGGTACCAGCCAAGATCTCCCCTGCAACTAAATTCAGTTTGCTGAGTTTACACTGTTTTTTCCAATGTGCTGCAGAGTTTGATTAAATTTTGAAAGTTCACTCCATTAAGCTAAGATATGCAAATCAGATTAGCTAAATGTTTGTCTTTTTTTTTTTTTAAACTCTGCTTACCATGAAGTGAGAGGAGGGCAAGCTGACTTGCCCAGGGAGATTGAATGCCACTAGAGAGGAGATTGGTAGTTGCTGAGCTCTTCAGCACTTCTGGGAACCTTGGTTTTGCTTGTTCATTCCTGTTCCCCAATTTGGTGTGAAATGACAGCTTTAGTGTTTGGAGTTGAATATAGCTTTATTGGTATGCAGTGGCCACTTTGTCTTGTTTTTTTTCCTCCCACCTCCAAGTAATTTGCTAATGCTAGAACAAAGAAATTGGATTTTCTTGCTGGAATAACCTGGGATACAATCACATTCAAGCTTGTGTGGTACAGAGGGTTTGTTTTTTTTTTTACTGTATGTGCAAAATCTAGTATCTCTATCACTTAATACATTACAGAACCTGCTTGTGTCACACATCTTGGAAATGAATGTGCTGTCACAATATTGTCTGAAGTGCCCCCCCACTGGATCTGAGGCTGCAGATGCCGTCGTGGGTTTTTGAATGCAGTTCTTGGCTAGGTGCTCAGAACCATTCAGGTGTTGCTGGAAACAGCTCAGTGATGTTTTTAGCTGCCACAGCACAAAATGTAGTGGTTGAATTTCACTTCTTGATGTCAAGTTGTAAAATGCTACAGAACTCCAAGTTCAGTGAAGTTTGTTGTTGACATCGATTCTGAGTTCTGTGTGACCTTGGTGAGAGCTCCTGTTGTTGGCCATCAGTCAGAGAATCACAGAATATCAGGGATTAGAAGGGACCTGCAGAGATCATCTAATCCAGTTCCCCTGCTGGGGCAGGAACACCAAAATCANCAGCCTTTCCTCACAAGGGAGATGCTTCAAGTCTTCTTGGCTGTTTGAGTTTGGAAGGGAAATTCTTAAGCTGCATGAGTACAAGTTTTAAGCATGTCTTTTGCCTTACCTGGAAGGAAAGTGCTGTTGGAAAGAACTGAATTCCTTGAGTACAAAGGTAGAAGATCTTGTGTAGCTGCTCTGCTTTGCTTGTCCATATTTTCTTGTGTGCTCTTTAGTTGTTGGACTGAGGGAGGGGAAAGAATTCTATTTAAAAAACCAGAAGGGAATAAACCAACAAAACCCCCCTGAAGGATGAGCTGATGTCACAAGCTTCCCTGTCACCAGTGATGAGAATGTCTATCTGTATCCTTACATTGTGCTTCAAGAGGGTTTTGAGAGCAAGCACTGAGCCAAAATTAAAAAGCCCTGGGGAAAGTTGCTTTGCAAGGTCAGGTGTGGGCTGTGCCATCTTGCAGAAGGACTTTGTGACTCTGGTTTGCAGAGTCCCCAGACTCAGTGTGTGCAGGAAGATGCCTCCAGGCAGTTGGCTCAGCTCTCTCCTTTCTGTGCTGGGCACTAACTGGGGCTTTGCTCTCAATCCCATACTGGCAGCCCTGTCCAGAGCTGGGCTCAGCTCCCTGCTCCCACCCTATACCTGCCCTTTGTAATTTTAATTTTTTTTTTTCCTTTAAAAGGTTGTGCTGTCACATGGCATTAGCAGCCCTGCCTTCAGCCTGGCATTGTTGCTTAGCAACTCTGCCCCATCTCCAAAATCCCCAAATCCTGAGACTGGGGAGCATGAGAGAGACAGGAGCTGCCACTGGGAGGAAAGGGAGGGTAGACTCTCCTCAGTCCCTCAATCTGTGCTGAGTGAGGGGAGAGGAGGAGCCAAACATCACCACTCCAACCTGCTTCCAATTGCTCCTGGCTGAGATAGGGTGTGCTTTTTAGGTTTCTTGCTCTCTTCAGCCATTTTCTGAGGTCAGACAAGGCGGTGGTAAACAGGTTTTCCTAGAAGTTTGCTCTCCCACCCCATACCCACCTCCAAGCCCACCTCTGTGTATAAATCTGTCCTTGAGCAGAGGCAGTGGCTGTTTCAATGCAAGAGGTGCCATCACACAGCTGAGGGCTGTGGTGTAGGAGCAGCTGCTGTGTGGCCCCATCTCTCCTGCTGTGTCCCCAGGGGCCAGGAGGGCTCCTCTCCTCTGCTGTCACCCCTCCTCATGGGGTACCAGCCCTGCAGCTGCCAAATTCACTGCTTCCCCCTTCCAGCCTTGCTTCCCACACTCCCTGGGGGAATGCCTTTGCTCTGACAGCATTCCCTGGTGGGGGGGGGGGGGGG
>VZTY01021374.1:6217-20314 GCA_013400935.1 Turnix velox | reverse complement strand
GGGGGGGGGGGGCTTCTTTCTCAGTTTTGCTTTCCTCTCTCCCCTATGCTGTACTTCCTCTTAAGATTATGTTTGCAAGCTAAATGACCCAATTTCCCTTCCTCTGGACTAAGCAGAAAATTTTATGAGGAAAATTTTATAGAGGAAATACCGCTTTTAATGACTTTAGAAAGAATTATTATATTAATAAAAATTTTGCATCAGGAGATTACTTTTATGTGTTACCTCATTAGTGTTAAATTTATTGGTTTTTGGTGGAAGGTTGCAGCATTTGTGAGAAAATAGAATAGAATTATATGTTTAATAATTTAAATATTTCAAATGTAAGTATTTGTAGTTGAAATGGCAATTATTTCTTTTTAATTCTGTTTTTGTTTTTGCTTCATCTTCAAATAAATGTATCCTACTTGTTGGGTAGTCTGTGCGATGATTAATCTCACATCACAGAATTTTTTAGTTTGGAAAAGACCTTTAATATCATCAAGTCCAACTGTTAACACAGCAGTACTGAATCCTCTGTTTAGTCCATTTCCCTAAGAACGTACCTGCATCTTTTAAATATCTCCAGGGATAGTGCCTCAACCACTTTCAATTGTTTTGCTTCAACCTAGGCATCTAGTTCCAATGTCTCATAAACCACTTTTGGTGAATAAATTTTTCCTTGTGCCCAATCTAATCCTAGCTGGAAATTCCTCTTGTCCTGTTGTTTATTATTTGGAAAATGAGTCCAGACCCTTCTTGCTACAATCTCCTTTAAACTCTTTGTAAGGAGTGATAAGGATTTATCTTAGCCTCCTTTTCTCCTAGCTAAATAATCCATGTTCTTTCACCTACTCCTTGTAACATGTGTGCTCTAGACCCTTAATGAAATCTGCTGCCTTTCTCTGTACCCACTCCAGCACCAAAATATCTTCCTTGTTATGAGGGGCTGAGTACTCCAGGCAGGGCCTTATCAGTGCAGTGTATCGAGGAGCAATCACTTTCATAGTCCTATTGACCACACTATTTCTTTTATACTTCATTAAATTTCTTCCTGCCCAACTCTCCAGTCTGTCCTTGTCTCTCTGGATGGCAGCACAGCTTCCTGGCCTGTCAGACATTCCTTCCACTGCAGAATCTTTCTCCCGCAAAGCAGATCAGTACTCTCACCCAACTTGGTGTTGCTTGAAAACCTACTGAGCGTGCACTCAATCCCCTCATCTGGATCACTGGAAGACACAGTGAAGTGAACTGGCCCCAGTACTGAGCACCAGAAAACACCAGTTCTGTCTAGACATCAAATGGATTTAATTCCATTCACCGCAACTCCTGCCAGTTTTTTACACAGCAAAGGGTATGCCCTTCTAAGCCATGTGCAGCCAGGTCCCCCAGAAGAATGCTGTGAGAAGTGATTTCAGATGGTTAAGAAAGTCTAGGTAGACTAAATCCACACTTTTTTCCTCAGCAATGAAGTGAGCTACCTCGTCATACAAGGAGATGAGATTTGTCAAGCAGAGCCTGCCTTTCATGAACCTTTGCTCACTGAGACTGATTGCCTGGTTGTTCTTAGCACTAAGGTGGTACTGACAGGCCTGTAGTTCCCCAGATTCTCATTCGAGCCAACTGGGATTTCCCATGTTAGCCAGGAATGCTGATATATATTGGCAACTGCCTTGGTGGCACTTCTGCCTTATATCTCAGTACCCTTGGGTGGATCCCTTCTGAGTCTATAGACCTTTGTGTGTCTAAGTGCTGTAGCAGGTCCCTAACTATTTCCCCTTGATTATAAGGTTTCATTTTGCCCCCCATATTGCTCAGGTGGCTGGGTGCCTCAAAAACTGAGGCAAAGAAAGCATTAAGTCACCTTTGTCACCATATTTCTCATCTGCATCCAATCAAGGATAGAGATTCTTCTTAGCCATCTTGTTGCCAGTGCATTTATAGAAACATTTTTTGTTTTTTACAGTAACCTTCTAATAATTTCTAAAAATCTCATGAACTCTTTATAGTTCTCCTCAGTTTCCTGCCCTTCCTTCTGAAGGTCACAATCTCTTTTTTCCACCTGTGTTATGCCTGTTCCACCAGGCTGATCTTCCCCACTGACTCATCTTTGAGTAGATAATGATGAACTGCTACTTCATCATAAAGATTTCTTTCTTGAAGAATGTCTGTTCTTTCTGGACTACTTTTCTCTTCAGGACTGGCTGCAAAGAGACTCAGTCACGACCCCAAAAAGCCTAGCCCAGTGTCTGCCCTCTGGAAATTCTAGGTGACACATCTGCTAATCCATCTGTTTACTTCTCTGAGAACTGAAAATTCTACTATATCATGTGCACCCTACTGTGCACAATATGGCTTCCAACCATCATATCACCCATGAGTTCTTCTCAGGTAGAAATGGAAATTGTGAATTTTTACACAGAGGTGTTTTGACATAAACCAAGGAAATTTTAGCATTTTAGACTGAGTTTCAGAAGTGTGCATTTTCTGGAGATCACAATTACCTTGCAAAGTACAGGTTATTTTTGTTTACATTGATCATTGCTGAAGCAATCTTAAAATAAAAACATTCTTTCTTTTGTTGATCTGCAGATTTCAACCAAAATTTGCAAGTCTACAAAAAGAGAAAGACAGTTTTGGAATTGGCCCTAACGCTTTTTGCACTGAATACTCAATATTCAAAACTGACTACAGTAAGTCTATTTGCACGTCTGGACGGGTGCATGATGATAGAGTTGTTTTTTTTTTAATTTTTCTTCCATTCATAACCTGTATATTGTTGCAATTTGAGCTGGTTGCTCAGCTACCAAGTCCAAAGTCAAAAGACCGATTTATCATCCCTTTATTCCAATAAGATTTGTAATGCCACTAACATTTCCCATATTATATTTCTCTTTTTCAGAAAAAAACAAAGCTGATTTTTTTTTACTTTTACTTGTAATTTTTTTTTTTCTGGATTCTCCCAAATTTTTAGAGCACAGCACCAAACCCTCTGTGTTTTTAAATAAATTGTCTAAATATTTGTGTTTTCAAAACTCTGGTAGCAAGGCGTTTAATATTCGTATTTTCCTCTTCCAATGCTTATTTGCTCTTCCTCTCCACAATCAAGGAGCCTATACTTTACCTTCACTCTTTCCTAGTTCTCTAAATGCAGTATAATATTTTTTCTCTTATGCTTAGTATCTTTGTCCAGATTTAACTCATATTATGCTCTCATCCATATTCATATGTGCCTGCAACATTGTTTTGTCCTCCCCTACTATTTTTTAAATTAGTTTTGAATTTTTGGAGTTATATGTCCTTTAAAGTTTGCTTATAGTTGTATCTTGCCATTACTTTCTCTGCTTTGAGAGGTACTTCCTTGTCATACTTTTTTATAGTATCCTTTGTAATCTATCATCTCTCAAGACACAATGCCTATCCTTAAGGCTGCTGTATTTTTTAACTTTGTCCTGAATTTGCACTATTTTTCTGAGGAAAAATTACAGAAATATTACAGACATTTTAATAATATGGTATTAGCCTACCTGATTTAAACATCAAAACAGTTCATTAGCTGTTCTTTATGTAAAAGCACAGTTTATGACTCTTATTTAGAATAAGCTGGATGCTTCTCCATTATTTTTAGTTACACTGAAATGAAACATGTTCTTACTGCTCAATTAAAGTCCATGAAGTGGAGTCAAAGTATTCACTAAATAGAAATAGTCATAAAAATTAGTCTCTAATAAGAACGACAGGCTTGTTTCTCTCAGTTTTTTGGTAAAGTGAAGCTTGTCCATGATTCAGTGAGATACATGTAGCCACAGACTACCATTAAATGAGATGCACCTAAGTAATCTAATAGAGCAGATGGTGCTAACTGTAATCATAAAAACTATTCAGGTAATTTTAAAAATTCCATTTATCAGTGTAACATTATACAGTCACTGATTACTATCTTGTATACCAAGTGACAAAGATATCCACAGTTCATTCATATTAGGACTTGGAGACAAGTTTTATTTTTAAGCAAGTAATTCATACATTTTACATGAAGGTCTTATAGATACTGCATCCCAGTTTTGCTATGAAGACAAAAGAGGGCAAAAAACTTACAGATCTATCAAAGCAAGTACTGTGACCTACACGTGCAAGCTGCAACCCCCTCCTCATGTAATCAGGATCCTGTACAAAACACTGAACTTTGCATGCTTTATTGAATGTGACTCTGTCCTTGTCACCTTTCCTTTGCAAAGACTGGCTCCAAATGCACCGAAGTCTTCAAGAGCATTACCATCAGTTCTGAAGTCTGTATGTCAGAAATGTCAGTTAAGTCTCTCCTTTTGAAAAACTACACACTATATATTAAGCCATTCAGACACTTCAAAAAAATGTCAGAATGCAACTCCTGTTGCATTCCTTTTGAGACATTTGTTTAGGAATGGGCAGAATCTGTAGCTGAGTCTGTTTTTTTGATGCCTAAATAGTTCTGTAATATCTAGATGATTAAATGATTTAAGGTAAGATCAGACCTGTTTCCTTAATTTCTAGATATCTCAAAAAGAATATTTATCTTTTCCTGCACTCAGTTTTGTCCAGATTGCTTCTGCCATCACATCTTTCTGCTTTTTTTCCTCTTCAATAAAATTTTATTATTATCCTATGCCTTTTTATTTTCTTTTTCAAACTGTCAGTTAGTTTTAATAAAATGTTTTCCAGAGAACTTCTTTCTTGACTCATTTTACTGTGGAAAATGATGGATTTTTCTTCTTTCTGGTACAACAGGTGCGTGTGCCCACTCACATTTTTGTAAACCTAGGATCAAATAAATTATACAAAAAGAATGAGAAGCCACTTTCCATGCAACTTAGATTAAAAAGATCTTATACATATGCATGGAGAAGGCCAGCATGCAGGGTATCTTCATCTGCAGGGTATCAGCTCTAACCATAAAATAGGACAATGGCAAGAACTGTTCATATGACTCTTACCCAAGTATTTTAATTAATTACCCGTTTCCTGATGAGCATACCCATGACAAAAAATGAAAAGTGAAAGCCTGCAATGAAACTGGGAGGAATGGGGGTTGTCACTGAGGCAAGAGAGCTGCACTGGGGCAGTGGTGATGGGAGTGAGGGGCTGGGGAAAGATGAAACAATGCAGGAGATTACAGAGTAACAGGACAGGGAAGGGGGCTTGTGCTGTCAGGGATGCCACACACACCCACAACACAAAGAGGAGACACTTGAGAGTGAGTCTAGCTCTGCATGTAGTGGGGAGCAGGGATGCATATCCCCAGACAGAGGCCTTTCTGGAAATCTGGCTGTGTCTTAAAGGTGTACATTGGCACTAGCAGATCAAAAATCAAATTATTTGTATGGGAGCTATTTGAGTACCAAGGCTGAGAGTCTGTTGCACTTTCCTTGGTTTTAGTCAATAACTGAGTACTGCATAAATCCATTGTTAAAACTGCAAAAAACAAGTACTCCCCTCTATATTCTCTGTCACTACAGAAATAGATATAACTTCTTAATCTCTTACTGAATCATGCTATGACTTCTCAATCCCTCAAAATTCATAACTTGCTAATTAGAATTTCTGGGTTACCCAGATGTTTCTGCAATACAAATAACAAGTGGACTTATTTGCATTGTAGCAGCTATGCAAACGACTTGAAATGAAGGAAACTGTAATTTCTGATCTTTGAATGACCTTAGTTCACACTAAGGTGAAGGAAACCCTAAAGGCTTGCCTGTGGGAACTGTGATTTCATGCTCAAATACATGAAAATAGAACATATTTTGGAAAGAAATGTTCCTAAGGATTTGTAATAATTTTGGTTGCTGCACCCATGGGATTTCATATGTATTGGAAAAAAGAATGATTTAATATACCTTACTAACCAAACTTATAGAAAAAAATCTGTCTCACAAATGAAATGAGTCTGACAATTTGATTAAGGGATGAAATGCTCCAGTGTTCTGGAAGCAGAACTTTTGCACTTGCAAAAATGAGAAGTCAAAAGCTTTATATAATTATCATGGAGTATTCTTTTAAAAGAAATGAGATACCTGTGTATCTCGTGTGTGAGTTACAGTGCTTTCACAAAGGTAGCTGGCACTAAAACAGAACATTTTCAAAGAACTCCATAGCTCCTCATATTCTGGGTTTTGTATTTTATGTATTTGAAATGTCCAATCATTTAAGTATGGAATTTTATGTCTATATGGAAAAGCAAGTAGATGCAGAGCCATGTAAAGTCATTATGCTTTATCAGCATGTCGAGAGAAAAGTAAATCCACTTTCAGTACATTAATAGTAGAATCACAGTGCTTCTGAGCATTCAGCTCTGTCATTCAGGGGAGAGTATATATTTTTCAATGGTAAGTAATCATAGAATAGTTTATATTAGAAAGGCCCTTAACAATCATCTAATTCCAAGACCCCAGCCATGGACAGGGACAACTTCTCCTAGACCAGGTTACTCAATGCCCTATTCAGCTTGGCCATGAAATATCCAGGGAAGGGGCAACCACAATTTCTCTGGGCAATCTAGGCCAGTGCCTCACCACCTTCACAGTGAAAAATTTCTTCCAGACTCCAATCTAAATATACTCTCTTCTAGTTTGAAGTCACTACCTCTTGACATATCATTACATGCCTTGGTAAAATGTCCCTCTCAAGCTTACTTGTAGACCCTGCTCAGGTACTGGTAGGCCACTATAAGGTCTTCCCACAGCCTACTTCTCTGGGATGATCAACCCTAACTTTCTCAACTTGTCCTTGTAGCAGAAGTGCTCCAGCCTTCTGATCATCTTCATGGCTCTCTCTTACAGCAAATCCACATCTCATTCCATGTCCCTCTTGTGCTGAGGACATAAGGGTTGGATGCTAAACTCCAGGTGAGGTCTCATGAGATCAGCGTAGAGGGGCAGAATAACTTCTCTCTGCATGCTGGCCATGCTTCTTTCAACAGCCTAGAGTGACAGAGACATACTCCTAGAGACATACTAGAAAGATGGAACCAATAAGTGAACACTTGCCGGAAGAGCTGGAAGGCGCACAAATATGATTTGGAACAGTGCATTAACAACATGAAGAAAATTTTGCCATACATGAAAGCATGTATTAAAATGCTGTAAATTACAATACCCTGACATGCAGAAAAAAATGTAATTATCTCAATTTGTTTATGAAAATATGCATGATGTCATAATCTCAAACAGCACAACTTTATTGGTTACAATTGAAATTCACTTTTTTGTTACTTAAGCTTATAGCATGTTGATATTATGATACATGAATAGCAGCTGGTTTATGGCACTAAAAACTTCTCAAGTTTCTTTGTAAATGCTCTTGATAGAATTTTGACACTAGAAGTACAAGAGAAATATTTGACAAGCCACAAAAACACTGAAGTTAGAGAATGTGCTGCATGTCCCACAAACTAGAGAACTGTTCCAGAAGTCCACCTTTTCATGATTCTTACTGAAGGTGTTGTGATTCCTCAGGTGGTAAATGACTCTTTTGTAGTGTCTCTTTGTGCTGTTGATTACCTATATTTTTTCAAAACTCTGAACATCTGTGAGGCTGTTTGTTTTTGAGATCACTCAGCCCAGGGTCACATAGGAAGCGAAACAATCTGGGTATCCATACCTAGATGGCAGTAGGTTGCACTTTCCCAGCTTATTTGGTACATATACTAAGGTAATTCCATTCAGACTTATTAAGACAGAAAGTCACAAGAACCTTATTATTTCATTAATATAAATAATCTGAAAACTACCACAATAGTTAGCTCTGGGACAATTTATTTTTGATTGTACTCCTTCAGTACAAATGTCTCAGGATGCTCAAGGAGGCAATGTCTCTTGGCCTCAGGATGCTCAAGGAGGCATTTTTAGGAAGCTCTTAAATTTGCTTAGTAACTGGTATGGAAGTATTCACTTGTTTATTGTGCACTATAAGAAGCACGGCTTCTCTTGCATATAAAAGAAACTAAAAATATTAGTTTGAGTCCTTTGCACTCACATAGCTGCTGAAAAAAAATGTAAAAATGTGAAAGCTCAGTGTTAGTGTTGAAATAAGTAACACAGGATGCGGGCTAGTATGAAATTTACATAAGTAAACTATATAGGACTGCTGAAAATCAGTGCTTTTCATCCCATAAAATTTTTAATAGAAAAATAGAATGTTCCTGAAAAGTGTAATGGAAAAAACTCTATAAGCTATACAAAGTTATAAATGCTTTCCTCCATGCTCTGCCCTTCTTTTTTCACAGTTTTGAATGTTATTAGTAGATCAAAGCAATATTGAGCAAAGACTCTTTCAATTCAAGGTACTTTTATCATCACAAAAGAAATTCTGATAGTAATAGGATTAATTTTTAATTACACTAGTCTCTATACTAGTGTATACTATATGTACCTCTTCAGGTGCAAACTGAAATTTGATTCTACTCATGTACACGCATACATTTGTAATGAACTGCCAATCTTTCAGAATTAATCTTTTTCCTTTTTCATTTCATCTTTGTACTCACGCTGAAAGGCTGCCCTGAATTAAAACTGTATTCAAGCCTGTAGCTAAAAATCAGCTTCTCCTTCTCTTCTCCTTAAACCTGTTATGGCCATTTATAGTTGGATGAAGAGGTATGTATGCACCATAATTTTATCAGAGACCCAGCTCCTCTCTCCATCTCCCTCTTACCTAAAGTCAGCTCTAAAAATGCATTATAATTAGTAATTTTGGCTGTTGTTTAGAATTTCCTAGTTCAAACAGGAACCGGATCTCTATTTTTTTTAATGCAGCAGGTAAACAAATATTTACAGGAGTAGGAATGGTCATTATCACAGACTCCATAATTTGTAGCATACATTTTGGCAGTACAGGTACATTGCAGACACAAAATCAATCTGTTTTTTTAATACTGGGAGAATTTTCACTTATTTGCTATTTAAAAATGTTATTTTTGCACAATGACAAGCAGTTTGGCCCAAGGGAAAACTTTTACTCTAATAGAAAATGAGCAGTCCACAGTAGCATGAAGGGCTGCTTTGTAGCCTGGCTGCCTGTCAAAGAGGATTAACTCACTGAGCACATTTGCTGATGTTCAGGGGTCTGGGTGAATTAAAGGCTCTTTGAAATGAGTCACCTCTGTGAGCCCCTATGATTTTGCATTCCCACACTCCTGGAGCTGACCTTTTAATGCACAGCTGAGACTCAGAAACATCAGAAACTTAGACAAAGATTTCTCAAATACGCTGATACCTGAATGAATGCTGGTGAGAAGGAAACTTTGAAGAGGTTTCTCCTGTTCACTAGTAGACTTTCTCCAGGGTTCCCTAATAGATCTTAGAGACAGATATATTTTTTTCAGTGATCTAGAGAGGAAATATATGAGGTACAGTGGTAGAAAAACAAGAACTAAATTGTTAATTAAAATATCATTCTATCAAGAAATTATTGATCAGAAGACATTCTAACAGCTTTCTTTTAAGTGGAAGAAGAAAAAAACAAGTGATTTTCAGTATAAACACACTAGCAACACAGAAATACCCCAGTGAAAATATTTTACAATATGAGTAATTCTTCAAGGGCAGCATTTGAGATGTATTCTTGATAAGGAGATGATAGAATTAATTTTCTTACTAAATTTCACTTTTAACACCTATCAGAATTTAGCAAATCACTTACAAGAGTGTGGAATACCTTTGTGTCATGTAGTTGGAAGAGATTTTATTCTGAAAACTCTTTTGCTTGCGTTTTTTCCGCATCTGTTTTTGAGACCCATGCTACATGGTGATGGAGATTTTCACACTTTAATTCTACTTGGTAGAAAAAGAAGTATTTCTTCCTTACTTGCACAAAGTAGTCCTTTCTTCAGTCTTCTTGGTAATTCTCACCATTACTCCTGTAATTTTCCTGACACTAATTTTCAATTGTTCTGTTCAAGATTTCCAAGACTGTAATATCCATGTTATCAATAGCATCACAGTGATGAACTTGAACATTTACTATTTTAAAGTATTGACTGTGCTCACACTTTTCCAGGATACTGGATTCATCTTTTTTCCCTTGTGTGGGTTTAAGAAAAAATGGCAAATGGTCCTGGTTTTTCCTCAGCACAGTTTGCTTCTTTCAGAGGACTGTTTCTTGACTGTGAAGTAAAAATTTCTAACATTTAAAAAACTACATTAAAAAGAGAGTAATGGGTCACTTGGAAGAAGGCATCAGTGGAAGAGAAAAATAAAAACATACTAAAAGAGGTGGAAGGCAAAGAGGAAGCAAAGAGGAATTCTATTTTCCCAAAGCCGCTGTGAACTTCATCTATTTGCTCTGAAGTGACAGGTACATTACACAATACGTCATTAAAATCTATAAAGAACAGTTGAATGGATTGTACAATGCTACAAATTATTCTCTGTAAGTTATCTATCTGAAATACTTGCTTTCAATCAACTGACACATTCATAATTAGCAGAGCTTGCATGCAACTATCTATGAATCAAACATTATCCAATTTAGTCCTTGTGCAGTGTCTGAGTTTTGATACGGAATGGAGAACCATCTTAAAAGCAATTTCTCTTCAGAACACAAAATCCCTTTCAGTAACAAAACAAATGAGACTATGATGGTAGGAGTGAGACATGAATGTACTGGCAATAGGAGAATTGATGCATTAGTGCTATTGGATGCTTTTCTTAGACTTAGCTTTAACTTTCAGAAAATTTGGGTTCCATGTGTTCTGTCCTTCTAAGGGTGTAAGTTATCACATTCCAAGTACTTTGTGACAGATATACCTGAGAGTTCCCTCCTTCCAATGCAGTTTTAAGTTCATGATATTGTGTTCAAAAAGTCAGTGGATTTTTTCATGACTTGAATGGGGTAGTCAATACGCATTTCATTATCACATGTTTCATTGCAATATCTCTATTCCATCTCTCTGTTACTGAGTAGGTTTGAGTATGTTATCAGCTGTACCCTTTAAGTGTATCAACTTTTTATGATTTGCTTTTCTTTCTTGGAAGACATTTTTCTACAGACAGAAAAGAAAGACCAAGCTGGGATAGAAATGTAGAGCTCAAGAATATATTTGAGGGAATTGTTAAGAGTGTAAGTCTGAATGGTGGTACCATGATGGATACTTCTGCTGTCTACCAATTACACTATTTATATTTACAACCTCTTTCTCTCAGGAATTTTCTTTTCTTACACTTATAATACACATTTACCAGTGATATTTATTCACACTCTGTTATTTCCATTTCATAGTATTTCATGAAACTTTATTTGTGTGTCGTTAAACTCACACCCTCTTTGCTCCTGCTCTGTAGTTATCTTGTCATCATAAATCCTGTTAATGGGATTTCATTTCTGAACGAATAAAAAGTAATGGAAAAATTTTATAAGAAATGATTGTAAAGTGCAGAAATTGAGCCAGTAGGCTGAAAAACTGAGATAAGTATTTTTCTTCACTTACAGGGCAATATATTAGCAATTTACGAGCTATCACTTCAAATAACCTAATTGGATTGGTGGAATATGGACAATAAGTCTGAAATATTGTCTCTGAGGGGATATCTTCTATGTTGTTTTTTTATTATAATCATGTTTCCATAGCAATGGAGATGGGGAGATAAGTTTGAAAGAATTAGTCTCAGTCACATTTTAAATTCAATCAAGACTTCTAAAATGTATATTGAGAGAGAAACAAAAGAAGTTCACCTAAGCGAAGTCTACGGAGGTCTATTACAAGTACACAAAAATTACATCTAGTTCAGGAAATCCCTGAATTTAATTTTTTTTTAGGAAAGCATAATGTCTGAAGGTCACTGACGGCCACTGTGAAGAGAGGATCCCTGAGACTGGAGACGGTTTATTTCCATTCTGAGCAGTCAGTTTAAAGCTCCTGTGCTCTCCCATTAGCTATGCTTTCTATCAGCATGACCAGCTACTAGGATCATCACAAACCCATGAGGGATATGTGCACATTAAAAATGCTCTGGTTCATATTTTGTAACTTTTTGGTGTGCAGTTTTAGGCAATTTATACATGTCTTAGTTTTCATATGTTGCTCTGCATGTACAGACTTAAGTCTCTTTCCATAATTAGAAAATTAAGTAGGAATGTTATGTGAGAAAATTGTGTGGTATGGGGTAGCTCTTAAAAATCTGTTTCTCAGGTTAGAAGACACGTGATCTTATGAGTGCTGTTGAAAAAACATGAGAAGAGAAAAGGACCACCAAAGTGCATACTGTGCTCATTGAAGGGGAGTTCAGAGTAGATGAACTGTAAAGATCCCTTGAAACCTAAACTATACTATGAGTCCAACTTCTTTTACAGCTGTGAACATGAAACTGGAGCTTCTAAAACAACTCTAGGTCTCAAATGAAAACTATTTCATAGCATCAAAACTGTAAAATCTGAGGCAGTATGACTGTAGAATAAAAATAATAGCTACAGTAATAATAGCAACAACAACATAATAACAATAAAGCAGCTTTAAAAAGAAAGTACAGCATAGCTACAGTGAAAAACCTGAGAAACCTGCATTTAAATCCAGACTTGCAGACACCAGTTGCAAACATGGAGAAAAAAAGAAACATTTTACTGATGTTGTCAGACTGTCATGGACAGCAATCTCAGAGATTTCAAAGGATGTGAAGCAGCTTAACGAATAACTAGGCCACTTTAAATGCAAAATAAACAGCACCAAAGAATGAAACCAAATGCAAGTGAAAAATTGGAAGTGAGTTTTGCCACTCTACATATATTGCTATGACGCTCTAGGTAATAAAGTGTCTTAGCTTAACTTTCTTTCAGCATTTCATTTCTGTTAGAAGTGGTTCAAAATGAAGCAGTGGATAACAGGGAGAGGAAATCAGTGTGTGTTTCTTGTGGTTGATTATTTTTTCTCTTTATATGATGACTGACTCCTTTTCAAACTCGTAGCTTTATACAAATGGGATTAGTTCTTTGCGACTAAAAAGGTATATGAGGCAATAAACTGCACAATAATGCTTCTTCGGCTTTGATGGTCAGAACAATTGCCATGCTCCCTGCTTTTAGCTGTAGGCATTTCATCACTTTGTGATAGGTACAGGAGGCCATGTGTTTGAGTACAGAGTAATGGGACCAGAAGTCTAATCAGTGGAAAAAAAAGTGAGTTTTATTGCACAGTATCAATTTGCATGGTTTCTGAGCAGCCTGAGTCAAGATTCTTTAAAAAGCGAGGTGTCAGTGCAGTTGGGCCTTTGAGCAAAACTTTGCTGATTGTTTTTAATTCACTATATATATAGTGTCAACATTTTGATTAGATGTCAAGCCAGAGAATTAGGCAGCTGAGACCAGGCTTTCTGAAGTATACCATTTAGTTTATAAGCATAAATTTTCTTCCTGCAGCTGATGATAGAAATAATGTATGGCTTTCTGCATCATTATCTTCTTAGCAGCAATAACAGCAACTGTGCTTCCATTTCTACTTTGGACATTAGAAAAAGCACTTGCAGTATGGATGACTATTAGGTCAGCAAGTCTGCAGATCCTGAAAGTATTAAGGTATCTTTAAGTCATCTATAGATTGTTTTAAACACTGCTACACCTCAAAATGCTGGTGTGCTAGTATATTAGGTAAAAATCTAACACAGCAAATCATATGATTGCCTTCCACACTTGCACTTCAGAAAGCTGTATTTGTTTTTTCTTCTCCTGGACAGCAGTGGTCTCAACAATCCTCTGGAAAGCTGACCTGCTGTACCATCAATCCCACTGTCCATGTCTCCTGCAAAGATGTTAAATAGCACTGGTCCCAGTACTGATCCTTGGGGAACACCACTCCTCACTGGTTTCCACTTGGACAATGAGCCATTGACTGCAACTCTTTGAGTTCAACCATTTAACCAGCTCCGTATCCAGAGAGTGGTCCATCCATCAAACCCATTCTTTTCCAGTTTGTTGACCAGGATGTCATGTGGGACAGTGTCAAATGCTTTGCACAAGTTCAGGTAGATGATGTCAGTTGCCCTTCCTTTGTCCACCAATGATGTTACTCTGTCATAGAAGGCCACCAAATTGGTGAGGCATGATTTGCCCCTGGTGAAGCCATGTTGGTTGCCTCCAATCACCTCTGTGTCA
>VZTY01021329.1:37312-57823 GCA_013400935.1 Turnix velox | reverse complement strand
GAGCTCGTCTGCTCGGCGATAAGAAGCAACACATCTAGATTCTTCTCCATCAGAGTCACAGATCACAGTTCCTGATTTCCTTCCTGATGACACCAGGTTTGGGAGGCACACTGCTCAGTTGGTCCTTTTAAAACTAGATTTTAATAGGGCTTTGAAGACAGACACACAAGATTGAAGTCAATGGAAAATAAGATGTGGCCTGACTGTAGGTAGCCTGGTAGCAACACACAGCTTTGGACAGCCACTGTTACCCCTTAGACAAAACCAATATTCCCATCCTTTCCCTGTCAAAAGAAGGAGAGAAAAGAAGCCCTCAGAAACAAGCAGTGTCTGTGTCAGGAGACCATTATGAGATGTAAGTTAGATGTACCCAGTGTACCTTGCTGAATCAAGTGCCAAAGTGATAACCTCCAATGGCTTTTGATCTATCTAGATCAGTTCCAAACCATGCTGTAGGTTGAGACAGTGGAACAGTGGATGTAGGAGAGGCCTGTCTACGTCTCTGAGTTTCTCCAAGGTGGGAGAGTTTTGTCAGCACTGGTTGGTGATTCGTGCACAAGGTGATTCCAGCAGAATCATCACCAATGAGGCTCTTTTTTTTTCTTTTTATCTTACCTTCCAGCCAAAGACAGGCAGATTTTGAACAGCAGCTTTACATAGAAGCTGCCTTTGAGAGCCATGTGCTGGCTCACAGATTCAAATGTCTCAAAACAGTTGTTGAAATATGCCTACAAAGGCAGGGATGGAGTTTCTTTAGTCCTTGAAAAGCCATTGTGCTTCTTCCAGGATATAATTGTGTGCTAAAGCTCAAGTAGTCAATGTGGATGCTGTTCATTTCTTCTCTCTGTGTTAGTTTGAGGGAACACTCTTTTACATGATGCATTGACTGTATCTTCTTAGGTTACCTCCCTCCCTGTTACTGTGTAACAGTTGGATTACTTGCTGATGTTTCAAATCTTTATTTGAAGGAAAGCCATATAGATGTCTATGCATGCATATGCGCAAATAAATTTCATTTTTGCTTTGAAAGAGACTTGTCAAATGATGATTCCTGGATATAATTCCTACTTTTATATGTTGGTGGATCATAATGTGGATTATTGCTGCTTCAGAGTACTGTTTTTACATGATGGAATTGCTCTTAGTAACAGCTTTCCTTATAATTCAGGTATCATGATGGTACCAAATAATTCAGATAACTGATAAAAATATCTCCTCATAATTTTATATGTGTTTGCACTTCAAAGAAACCAGCAGTGAAAAGATGATCACACATCTGAATCAGAAGGATAATATTTATATCTAAATTGACTAACCATGTAATTCTATTGATGTTTCTAATGCTCTGATAGTCCTTCTCCTCTTGCATGCTATAGCCTGATTCAAATTTGTGCAGTATTTATTATCTGACCTGAAAAACTCAATTTAAGTAATTTTTTAATTCAGTAGTGTACGAAATGTACTTGCAACTATCTATATACTTACAGATGAGAGAAAAATAAGAGGCTGGCTATTCAGCATCTTTGTAACTTTTATTTGTGATATTCACAAGATTATTTTAGAATCTCGTTAAAAATTACATTTACCAGTATTCAGCTGCAGAGGAGGAACTGGTACTTTCAAATGTGTTAGGAGAAGAGATGCTTTTTGTAAACATACATCCACCTATTCCAGTTTCTGCAGAAGAGTTTCTGCCTTTGGATGCTAGCTAGAAGGGCTCTATCCTTAGATCACACAGAATCACAGAATGTCAGGGATTGGAAGGGTCCTCAAGAGATCATGTAGTCCAAACCCCCTGCCAGAGCAGGAACACCTAGATCAGGTCACATGGGAATGCATCCAAGCAGGTTTTGAATGTTTCCAGAGAAGGACTCCACAGCCTCACTGGGCAACCTGTTCCAGATATAGCCTGATGATTAGGTATAATAAATTAAAGGCTGAATGTATTTCCTAACTGTTGTATTACCTATTATTTAGCTCTTTTTCTCTGTGCTTTTTTCCAGCATGTAGTTAGAGTCTTGCAAGATTGGTTGGATGATGCACTGAACTCTTTGGGTCTATTTTCCTCAGGCAGGCTCCATTCCTAGGTTGTCCTGGTGGCTTTTTTTTCCAACAGAATGTTCCAGGAGGATTTTCTCACTCCTCTCTGCTTACAAATATAGAGAGAGGGAGGCTGTCCATAGTCATAGTTTTTATGAAACAATTTTCAGTGGGTGCCTACCAACATATGTAACTTGCAGATTCATCATCTGAAATAGTCAAAGATCATCTGGTTATAACCAATCTGCCATGGGCAGGGAAAACTTCTACTTGACCAGGCTGCTCAAAGTCCCATTCAGTCTGGCCTTGGACCTTGGTAGGGTTACACAACCTAGCTGGGCAATCTGTTCCAGTGTCTCACCAACCTCATAGTAAAGAATTTCTTACTAATACTTAATCTAAATCTCCCCTCTTTCAATTTAAAATTGTTACCCCGCATCCTATCAGAACACATACCTGCAAAGGGTCCTTCTCCATCTTTTTCATAGTTCTCTTTCAGGTACTGGTAGGCAACTATAAGGTCTCCCTAGAGCCTTCTCTTTTTCAGGCTGAACAACCCCAGCTCTCTCAGCCTGTCTTCATGGAGAGATGTGCCAGGTCCCTGATCATCTCTGTGGCCCTCCTCTGCACTTACCCCAACAAGTATATGTCTTTCCTGTAGTGTGTGCTCCAGAAGTGGATACAGCTTAAAATGTTCATTTTAAGCTGGGTACATCATGAGGATTTCATAATGAGGGTCTTCCACTGTTTTTCTCATAAAAATGAGGGTTTGAGAGATTTATACAATGGTAGAGTTCTCTCACGTCTGTATCTGAAATGTAATATATTTACCATATTTTGCAGTGGCATTTGTTGTTTATAGCCATCCTGTGAGGAAAAGCAGACATGGGCTGGTTGGTCTCTCTCTCTTTCCTCACTTGTTTCCAGGTGATGAATCTGTAGCTTGTAATGGATGTTATTAATCTCCAGCTGCCTGACATTACATTTTGTACTACTGAACGTAATCTTACTGTGTTACTCAAGACCATTTGGCTTGGTGTACAGTTCAATCTTTCTCTTAATTGACCTCCCAAATTTGTATTGGTAGAAAACTTCTTCATCACAATTACACTTCTTCTCCAAATTCTATTCAGATTAATGATAAACACAAGCAATCCTAATCCAAACTCTGTGAAACTTGATTAGTCATCCTCCTTTTAGCTGATAAATATTTTTCTGTCTTTTCTTGACAGTCTTTCTGTCTTTCTCTAGTGAAGTTTTTAACCCTCTTCTTTCAACCAGTGATTTCCCATTTGATTCTGTATCAAATACTTTATTGAAATTTCGATCAACTTCATCTCCCTTTGTTTAGAAAAAACAGTCAGTTCATTGAAGAAGGCTCTTGGTACTAGTCTGGTTTCACCTGTATTTTCTGAAATTCTTCTTCTCAATTTTCTTAAATTTACCCCCATCTTTGATAGTTGCTTCATTCAAAAGCATACTTCCAGGATCTGGATAAATCCACAAATATGTATGTATCAGAACAAAACATTTAATGCCCAGGCTAATGAGTGCTTTAATCACCCTTCCAAAAAGACTTACAACTTTTGCTGTTCCTCCTTATGCAACTCTCCCCCACTGGACCTGGGGTTATACCTGGGACTTCATGAGCCAGGTCTTTTGACACATGGACCAATATTGACTCATTCTTTCCGTCTGTTCTCCCATCTGTTGGTGTCCATGGGTTGTGGTGTCCCCTGTACTTGGATAATCTACTGTCAGGTGCTGTCCTTGTGTGACTGCAACATACCTCAAGCACCCAGCATCCAGGGCACCCTCAGCTCTGGTTTATCAATATGATTTGTCATAGTTTGTCTTTTCTGGATTTTTGACTTCTGACTGGAGAAGCTTTTGCTTCCTTTAGTAGTTCCTTCTAAGGCTGGCAGAAGTTTGTCCTGTTTTTCATGTCATCTGCCGTAGGAGAAGAATGTATGTAGTATTTTTCTCTCCTTTCAATCACTCTTTGTCTTTGACGTCCAGAAACAGAAGTGAGAGAGAACCTAAAATATACAGAAACTCCATCTTCTTCACCCAGGAAAGATCATTTTGGACAAAAGAAAACCCACTTGTTCCAGGGGTGATAACAAAAGTCACATCAGCATAAATAAACTGTACTGAAGTGAAATACATCCTTTGTCTGCGCACCAAAGGAGATTCATGTGAAATCTAAATGCTTTCAAAAGTGCAGAGTCAGCAAGGTGGTTTGTGCCATAGTCCGACAGTTTCATTAGCAAGGAAATTGCCCTAGTCATTTTGCAAACCCGTGCTTGAGAATATGCCAGTCTTTGCCAACTGAGACTGTTTTTCAGATGCTGTTTTTTGTTGAATTCTGTGCAGCCAATAGCACCTCTCTCAGTATAGCAAATCTGGCAAGTGGGAGTTAGGTGTAAGGACAAAATGTTTGTTTACTTAAAATTAGAAGACGCACTGTGTTAGAAAGTTTTGTAATGTCTTAACCTAATTGTGCATCTCTATCAGCTAAGTGTTTGAAACTCCTGTACCATACTATTATGTCATTAATCCAAGAGTTGAAAAACATTGGTTTGGAATTTAAAATAAGTTAAAGCAGGAAGTAAGTTAGGATGAATCATCTTCTCCTAATCTATTGATGCATAACTTGTCATTTATCTACCGGAAATGTAATTCGATTTCATGGTAACATTGTATGTTACCTGATTCTGCTGTTACCGTTATCTATTTTAAATATGATGTTACTGTGTTTGTTCTTAATTGACACAGGACTCTGTTTTTAGCACAGTAGGTGTATTTTACACGTGGTTCACTTCACCACATACTTGCAGTACCTCTTCAAGTTAACTGATTTTAATGTTTCCTCTCATTCATTTAGCACTTGGCAGAACAGAATATTGTAGATGTTCATCAGTATTTAAAACAAATGTGGCTATTAAGCACAGTGGCCTTGATTTTTAAAAATGCCCTTAAAATGACAGTTGTTGATGAGATACATTAGAGTTTTTTCAAGATTGGCATTTTTTAATACCTGTTCCTTTTAAAAGATTATAATTGGGTACACCAATTTCCTGGTTTTGTTGAAAGAAAATTTTATAAATATGCTTATCTATTTTGCTTCACTGCTGGAAAATAGGATTAAATAGATAATAATTCTGACCTGTGATTCAAATTACAATGAAATCCAAATATTAATAAAACTGAAACAACAAATTTGATGCTATTTGGCCTTCTTATTAGTATATGCTCAATGATGCTGAAGGATAGCTGAGAAGTTTTTTTTAAGTGGTTGAGAAGCTTCTATTTAATTTATTTTTGTGTATTAGAAATATTACTGGGTTTCTTTGTTTTTTTCATATTCACTGAAGGAGGAAAAAAATGGTCTGTCTTTCTGTTTTGCTTTTGTATTTACAAAAACACCCCTCATCTAGTACATCACATAAGCCCTGCAAGCCTGCATGCAACCAACCACATGTAGACTGACAGCTTGTCATGCATGCTGGTCCTGGCTGCTGTCAGTAATCCTGGGTTTTAAATCTCAGGAACTGTGAAGAGACTTGCAGGAGTGAATATTAAAGAGAGAATCAGCTTCATTGGATTCAACTCCAGCTGCATCTCACTTTTTGGTCCCCCTATTCTTCATTTTGATGTCCTTAATAAAGGACAGGGCTTGGAAAAAAAGATGGAAAACACGAGCTTCATGGTGGAAATGTTGCTCTGGGTGCAGGTCCAAAGCCTTGATCAAGCTGTCTGGATTTCTTAGTGGTCAAAGCTGTTGAACTGCTTGAGAAGAGCCAGTTTCTCTGCACTGAACCATGCTTGACAATTGTTAAAAGCCAAGAATGGTGATGGAATGTCACTCTTCATTTTCATGTGCAGTGTATAGGCAACACACTTTTAGCTTCCTGAATAAGGAATAGAAAAACTTGCGGCCTCCGGGTTTTCCTGTGTTAAAGTAACTGACTTTTACAGCAAGCCTTGCTTTGTCCTCACTTTATTACAGTCCAATTAAGAAAGAAAACAAACCCCGTAAAATAAATAACTTAGTAAATTTATTAGCAGAGATAAAGCATATAATTGGATTGATATATCTTTTCCTGGATGCATATTTCATAAAACTTATAAAATCATGATACAGCAGAGATCTTGTAGGCTGATAGGCATGAATTTAAGCCCACTCAGGAGAGGAGCATGTTGGTACCTTCAGGAGGTAAAGGGGAGTGGGAGATTAGCTTAAATGGTAATGAATAATACAGAATTAAAAATTAATTCTTAATATTTTTAAAACACTTTCATGTATTCATTTGAAGACTCATCTTTTTCTGCTGAACACTGGGTTAAATCAAAGATTCTAAATGTTATTTGTTACGAATGCACTTAAAATTGATGGGTTACTGAATAAAGTCATATAAATTACTTACATATTTCTAATCAGTCTGGAAAAAACTGATACTGTTTTCTGTAGATTTATCTCCACTGTTGCAATTGTGTGAAGTTGAGCAAAAGAGTATTTATCCACAAAAGTGTTCACTGCAGAACTGTGTGTAAAATTTCTTGATAGAAAGTCTCTTAACATTTGGGCCACAAATGCAAAAAGCTCAACCAAACCAATTGTAACATCAAGTATCATAACATTTTACGAAAATTAGTCCCCTTCAAAGCAATCTTTCATTCTCCTTCATTGCTACAGATTCTGAAGATATTTTCTCATATTAATACTTTAAACCTGGATATCCTCTTGTTATTTTGAATTCAGTGATATAAACAATAAAACCAAAATACACAGATGATTATAAAGTAATTTACATTAGCTATTTTTTGAAGAAAGCAATTGAAAAATTAAAAGCCTGTCAGGAGAATGATGAGATTAATGCGCTCATTTTTGATGCACTGTAGTTATCACAGAAATATTAATGATTTTATTGTAATGAAAGGAAATAAGACTTTACCTACTACTGTGTCTGAAATTATTAGGTTTCAGACACAGTTGGACAGTTATGAAGTAAGTTTTTATGGCATAATATAATTTGGAATTTAAAATTTAGTTATGCTCTGCTATTGCCATCTAGTCCGTTTTACATCTAGGATGTAAAACTGAATTTCTTGACTGGCTGTGATCAAATCACAGTCTTTTGCAATCTTTTGCAAGTGCACAAGAAAGAATGTGAAGTCCTCATTTACTTAATTTAAATTTTGATGTAGGCTCAGTATTGCCCACAGAATACTGCCTGGATTCTAAATGCAGAATCTTATGGCTGCTTTTAACTTTCACAGTAAAGATTCCTTTAAAGTCATTGTTTGTCTCTGTAGGTGCAGAATGTAGTATAGGATTTATAGGAGAAGGAATATTTGTATCTCATAGTTTTACACTTGGAATACTGAAAAAATGTTATATTCTTTCCTATTTCAAATGCATTTCTTCACTGAACATCTGCTGGGTGCCCTGAGAACTAAATAAAATGAGAAACATTGTCAACACATTTTCATTGTCATTTAAAACCAAATTAAATTTTTACTGTATGTATAAATATTTTAATTTTGCTTTTCATGCATTTTTACTTGCAGGAGTCTTTGGAAAGGCCACATATTTAAAGAAATAACTACACATTTTTTCATTCAAACACTTAATACTAATTCATCACAGTTGTTCACACTGCAACCCTGCCTCACAGATTTGCATTCATTTAGTGAAAGAACTGAAGTATATCATGCATCCTGATCATCCACATAACTCAAATTTAAGATAAACAGTATTTTGAAAGCTTTGTTTGAAGTGGAAGTTACTTGCATTGAAAATTGCTTCAATGTGGATAATTTTCATTAACGGAAGGTTTAAAAAGAGAGTTTTGATATTTTGGTAGGAATTTGTGAAGAGCAAAAATAGAGGAATGCACTGAAGCCAGTATACAGAATTCTTCAGGTATGTTAAATGTAGTCATTGTGTTTTAGCATTACCACTACTAGCTCTTAAAACTTATGTTCTGGTTCTTGGTACTATTTTGAATGCTAGGTTGTTAATACTTTTTAGGTATAAGTTAATTTGAAAAGGATCTTTATTTTACTGGAAATCTGCTGCTAAAGCAGTGCCAAAGTCCAGTTACTTCTGCAGCTGTAGGTTAGTATTATTTTCAGTTTTAAACCATCCACATTGTCACAGCATGCACCCAGTCATGCATTAAGTGACACAATTAACATCTGTCATGCAGGCTTCATTTTCAGCCTTAGAAAGCTTAATATGTATGTAATTTATTTTACTAGAGTTCATTTTAACTGTATTTCTGGATGCTTGTATTAGAAAAGGTAGAGCTGAAGATCCGCACTTGAAGCAGAAGGCAGTGAGGATGCATGTATCTTGTGAGATTTAAAAGTCCTTATTTCAGCTGGTCTATGAGAAAGCCAAGTCCTGTCAAGTGAGGTTTTCCTTTTGAAGGGTTTCGTATGATCTCCAGGAAGCTCAATGATTCAAAATAGTGGCCAGCAACCAGTTTCCAACTGCACAGCTTTCTGGAGATCCTGAACCTAGTTGTTGGCCATTGTTCTAAATCATGAAACTTTATGTAGATAGTAGACCCATTTTTAGGCCAATATTTTGAACCATGAAGCTTCTTGGAGATCCTGGACCTTTAAAGACCCTGGAGATGAGGCATGGGTAAGGGGACGACACAGGAGATCACTGAATAGGTGCTTCAGTAGGTTCAATTTCCAGCTTGAACTGGGACCCTATACTCACAAAATGTCCAATGCTGGCATTCTACATTTCAATTTCAAGGGGTGGGAAACTCAGAAGATCTGTTGTTTTTCTCAAATGTTGCCACCTTGGCTTGAACTCAAATGACAGCAGCTGTTCTCATGAGACTTCAATTGCAGCCAATTAAAAAACAGCCTTTTCCTTTCAGATCTAATCAGCTTGTGACAGGAGCAGTGACTTCAGTTTGCAACATTAGTAATCCATACATCTCCCCAGCACCACATACATATGAAGAGTCAAATGAAGGTGGAAACCAAAGTATTTATTGTTTCCACTGTGTGTTTGGTATGTGGAAAACGTGGCTTGGTCCTCCAGCATCACAGATCACAGAATGACCCGGGTTGGAAGGGACCTCAAGGATCATGTAACTCCAACCCCCCTGTCTAGCAGGGCCACCTAACGAACACATTTACTAGATCAGGTTGCCCAGGGCCCCGTCCAACCTGGCCTTGAACACCTCCAAGGACGGGGCATCCACAACCTCCCTCGGCAGCCTGTTCCAGGACCTAACCACTCTCCTAGTAAAGAACTTCCCCCTAACATCCAACCTAAATCTTCCCTCCTTCAACTTGTATCCATTTCTCCTAGTCCTGCTATTGTCAGCCCTTTCAAAGAGTTTACTTCCTTCCTGGGTGTAGGTTCCCTTCAGGTATTGAAAGGCTGCAATGAGATCACCCCGCAGCCTTCTCTTCTCCAGGCTGAACAAGCCCAACTCCCTCAGCCTGTCCTCATAGGGGAGGTGCTCCAGCCCCCTGATCATCTTCGTGGCCCTCCTCTGGACCCTTTCCAAAATCTCTATGTCTTTTTTGTACTGAGGGCTCCACACCTGGACACAGTACTCCAGATGGGGCCTCACAAGAGCCGAGTAGAGTGGGACAATCACCTCCCTATCCCTGCTGACCACCCCTCGCCTGATGGAGCCCAGGATCCCATTTGCTTTCCGAGCTGCGAGAGCGCACTGCTGGCTCATGTTAAGTCTCTCGTCCATCAGGACCCCCAGGTCCTTCTCTGCCGAGCTGCTCTCAAGGACCACTCCTCCCAGCCTGTACAGGTGCCTGGGGTTCTTCCGGCCCAAGTGCATAACCTTGCACTTTGCTGCGTTGAACCTCATTAGGTTCACCTGAGCCCAGCTTTCCAGTCTGTCGAGGTCCCTCTGAATGGCATCCCTTCCTTCCACCGTATCGACCGCACCACTCAGCTTGGTGTCATCAGCAAACTTGCTGAGGGTGCACTCAATTCCCTCATCCATGTCATTAATAAAGATGTTAAAAAGCACCGGTCCCAAGACAGACCCTTGGGGGACACCGCTCGTTACCGGCCTCCAGCTGGACATAGAGCCATTGACCACCACCCTCTGTCTGCGACCTTTCAACCAATTGCTTATCCATCTAGTTGTCCACCCATCAAATCCACTTTCCTCCAATTTGGAGATAAGGATGTGGTGGGGGACCATGTCAAAGGCCTTGCTCAGGTCCAGGTAAATGACATCGGTCGCCTTCGCTTCGTCCACCATCGCAGTCACTCCATCATAGAAGGCCAAAAGATTAGTTAAGCATGACCTTCCCCTGGTGAAGCCATGCTGGCTGTCTCGGATCACATGCTCATTCTTTATGTGATCAAGCATGTTGTCCAGAAGGCAACCTGATCTAGTAAATGTGTTTGTTAGGTGGCCCTGCTAGACAGGGGGGTTGGAGTTACATGATCCTTGAGGTCCCTTCCAACCCGGGTCATTCTGTGATTCTGTGATTCTGTGATCTGTTCCATGATCTTCCCAGGCACGGAGGTGAGACTCACCCGCCTGTAGTTCCCTGGGTCCAGTGTTTACATTTAATATGTAATGTATTCACTGAAGATTTATATGTGAAGAACTTTGAAATGATAAAACTTTCCTCTGGGGAAGAGCTGACTGGGAATGACTTCCACCTTCAGCCACATGCCATGGCACTGAAATACCAGCTCCTCCTGCCTGATCTCTGCCAGTGGTTGCTTGCCATTCTTACTCTCCCATTTCCAGCTGCATATGGAGCATCAACAGACTTGTGGGTAGCTTGGCTTGACCTGAAAAAAGCAGAAAGCAGTACTGATTTAAAAAACAGGGTATGGAAGTAAAATGCAACTTGTGCCTATGTCTCACAGGGACAGGAAGAATCGTGGAGATCGAAGAGGACTGAGAGTGTGTGTGTGGAGAGGATTAGGAGCAAGTATGTAAGCAAGTAATTGTACTTTTCCTCCTCTCTTACACATGGGCAAGTTCCTCATGGGTATGGGATCATATCTTCCTGTTGGAGTGCAGGGAAAGCCCTGTCTGCTGCACCAGCACAATTTCCACACTGTCTCTGGGCATTTCTAATTGTGATTTTAGTTCCTGGCTGCTGTGCTGGGTTATCCAGTTAATAGACACCTGTTTTTCTCCCCTTCATGCAGGTTGACCCTGTGAGCCTGGATACTGGAGCATGTCTCTTCACCTACTCCAAAGCAGAAGATACTGGTTTGGGAAAGTGCAGATTTTTTTCACTGTAGGCAGTATGGAAGGGAGAACTACTGATCATCTAGAGTATCAGTGAACAACCACTTAAAGAAGGGATTTGTGCTTTCCATAGAATCACAGAATGGTTTGGGTTGGAAGGAACCTCAAAACTTGTACTACTATGTGCTCACGTAGAAACCATTGATGGGATTAAACTTAAAACATGTATGTCTGTATCTGAAATCTTCATAGAAGTTAGTCATCCTGAATTCTCCTTGATAATAATTTCAGAGGTACGGATACTTATAGGGTGCCATTCATCTCATCCTAAGTACTCTGTTTCTCTGTGCTGACTACAAAGAAGCCTACAGTGAGTAGCTCAGATAGAGATGCCTTTTTTTTTTTTTTTCCTAGATGTGTGGAGATAGGTGAGGTGAATCCCAGCACCTTGTGTCAGTGGTGGAACTTAGAGCTGCTCAGCAGCAGTTATGTGTCAGAGCAAAGTCCCCATTCTTAGGATAAAGAAGCTGGAAGCTGTAGTATGGGAGAAGATCTTGCTCCAAAATATAAAAATAACCCATAGGAAACCATTTGCATTTGTAGTCAGGACTGTGGGTACGGAGCTGGAAAAGACTGTCTGGAGTTGGATATGGTGTTACAACCAAGTGAAACTTGAACAATCAATAAATATTCCAAGAAACCAATGTTTCTCTTAATTGGTCTTTGACTGGGAATTCAGAAAACTCTCCAGTACCATACTGGGTGACCCTGAAAATATTTTTCTTCTCTCTGTAGCTCAAGTTCCAGTAAGTATGACGTTGAGAAAACATTGATTTCCTGCAAAGCTCTTTGTGAGGCTGAATGATGAAGGGCTATGTAAGAGCCCAAGTGTCTTCTAGCTGGAGTGTTTTGGAGCTTCAAAAAGTACAGTACCAAGATAATTTTATTTGTGCCTCTAGGAGATGAGACAACTTGAAGTAGTAAGAAATAATCCACGCTTTCAGTATGCAGAAAGCAGGAAGCAAAAATGATCACAGACAGGAAATAGACATACTTGCCTTTCGTGGGAGAAGTAGATTTTATAAATTAATATATATCTTGATTCAGTTTAAAATGAGTACAATATTGTGATAATGATACACAAGCACTTTCGAAAGAAGAAGGTAGTTTCCTATTAGTGCTAAAATAATAAAACCCCATGTTCCTGGAACTGAATCTGTGTTCCTGCTGAGGTTCTTGCCTGGCAGACACCAGGCAAAATATTAATAATATTTCAGATTACTATAATATTTTTTAAAAACATGCTAACTTGGGTATCTAGCCACACAGGTCTTGCAATTTGATCTGCATCAGGCTAATACTGATGTGGTCCACAGACATAATATTTGTTATACAAACGTACTTTACATTTTCTGTTTTTACATAGAAAAATGAAATCCAATATATGCAACTGGAGTAGTCCAAATCATTCCTGCAAGCTAGCTGTTCACTGCCAGCAGAAGATTGTGGTTGGCTGCTGAACTGCCTCAGTAGGTGGTGGTTGCACTCTTTTGGTTCAGTATACAGTCTGAGGGTGAGATTGTACCTGAGTCCTTGGTGCGTATAGTTGCACTGTTCCTCACACTGAACTGCTCTAGGAACTTGCTTGGGAGCTGTTGTAGCTGCTTCCAGACTTTTTTCAACTCCAAAGGGCTGTAGGACAGTGTTGGGTGCAGACCAGAGCTTTTAAACACTGCCATCCTGACAGTGGTGAGGAATCTTTTAGAACCTTTTTTGTCCAAATTTTGCTTTGGGGGAGAGAGACATTTTCTTGCTAAAACAAGACCTTGTATTAATGAATTTATAAGAATAAAACTTGTAAAGTATATTTGACAGTATTTAGCAGCTGCAGAATCCCATAATTTGTTCTATGATTTCATGCTGTCAAATTTGACAACAGGAACTAGTGCCAATCTTCACTTTGGAAGACAATTTCCTTTTTATTAAAATTCTAATTATTAAAGCTAAATTTGGATTTCATTAAAAGGAAGTTGTTAGTCTTTTTTTATTTTTTTCAATAGCTTTCAAAATCTAAGTTGGTTCTACCTTTGACAATTTGTCACAACAATATTCACCAAAACCCAAAAAATTATATGTTGTTTCAGTCTTCTGCTACCAGTGGATGAAGTTGATGTCAGCATCAAGGAAGATACCAGTATTTTTGATAGACCTAAAAGCCTATTTTTCAATCATGTAGAATTCTGGCTTTATAGCTCATTTTCAGACATGCTTACTTGGATACACTTTGACCTATTTAGCTTGAGATGCTATTGAACACCCACTACATGCGGCGTGGGTGTTCAACAGGATTCCTCCCGGTGGAGTGCGTAGGATCAGAGAGGTTTAGGTTGGAAGGGACCTTAAAGATCCTCTAGTACCAACCCCCCGCCATGGGCAGGGACACCTCCCACTAGACCAAGATTTTCAAAGCCCCATCAAGCCCGGCTTGGAACACTTCCAAGAATGGGACATCCACAGCTTCTCTGGTCAATCTGTTCCAATGTCTCACCACCTTCATACTGAAAAATTTCTGACCTCTAAATCTACCCTTTTCCTGTTTGAAACCATTACCCTCATCCTATCAGTACATGACCTTGTAAAAAGTCCCTCTCCTGGAGACATTCCTCAGATACTGGAATGCTGTCATAATTTCAGTCCTATCAATATACAGCACTTTTGTGTTTAAAATAATAGTGCTTTTAACTCCCTCAATAGAAGTTTTGGGCTAAAGTTTGACTGAATGCAGTTACCACCTTAATCAATGCTGTCAACACAGGTGAGCTCAGGCATTGGCTTTCTGAAGTGTTTTCTACTTTCTCCAGTTTCTGTTGCTACCCAGAAAGCAGAGACCAGTGGTCCCAACATTTACCAGAAAATAATGTACAGGTCAGTTTACTGTTTGTATTCAACATACACTTTTATCAAATGTAGCAGCAGGCCAGTTCTCCTGGCTGATCTCCTGGGATTAACCAAGCTCCTGGATGCATAATTGGTGTAAGTGTGCAATTAACTGGTAATGAGGTATTTGACCCCTTTTCTCTCCTTCCCCCACAGGAGCTGAGTGTAGAGGCAGAGAGAAGTATTACAGTAAATACGTTGCCAAATGAGGAGTAAACTTTGATGTGGTATCATTGTGCTTCCTGGCTATGTTTTCATAAGCAACAGACATGACCCCTGAGAAAGTATTAGTGAAACATGGACTTTCTGCACTGTTTAAGTGTACAACCATTCAGCTTCAGAACATTTTTCCTAAATGAACTCAGAACTTACTGGGCTGTCCTGCCATAGTTCTAGCCTGATTCTGTAAGTGACATCAAACCATATACATTACAAATAAAAATCTTAGCACTGTGCCAACTGTTGTGGAGCATGTACCTACAAGGCACCACAGTGCACATGCTCACAGAATGGTTAAGACTGAAAAGAACCTCTGGAAATCATCTAGTCCAACTCTTGTGCTCAGGAGGAGCAATTAAGGCAGACTGCAGCCAGGTTTTGATTGTGTGCAAGGATGGAGACTCCACAATCTCACAATTTCGTGTATTTCAGTTTGTATCAATTGGCTTTTCTCTGTTCTCAGATACCACAGAGAATAGCCTGGATCTGTCTTTTTTCCACCTTCCCATCAGGTATTTATAAACATTAATTGGATTACTCCCTAAGGCTTCTCCAGGCTGAACAGCTCTAGCTCTCAGACATTTGCTCCAGGCCCTCAGTCGTCTTTGCAGTCCTGCATGGAACCTGCTCCAGTCTGTCCATTTCTCTCTTGTACTGGAAAACCCAGAACTGGACCCAGCACTCCAGGTCTGTCTCACCAGTGCTAAGCAGAGGGAAAGGATCACACCTCCACCTCATGCAGCTCAGGATGATGTTGGCTTTCTTTGTGAGGCTTATATGCCCTAGCATTTTGTGGCAGGTTTCACTGAGAAGAACTTAAATTCTAGGAGAAAACATTAAATTCAATTTTCAAGTGGTAAAATGTGGGCTCAGTAAAGTGAGCAGGGTGTGCTCATGAAGAAGAGGCGAACGAAGAGGGAATGAGACAACTGCCAGCAGAAGCTGCAAATATCAATGAAAGCAACCTGAAGATGCAGCAGAGTTGGCTGTATTTCTTTGGAAATTTCATGGCCTCGAAATAAGCCTTTGGCATTGTGCCAAAGGGGTCAGGGTATCTGATAAGCTGCAAAGCTATGAAATGATACCCTGCAGTCTGGAGAAGATCTCTGCAAAAACTCCATTTCTGCGTAATTAGCTTCTTTTTATAGTTAGGTTTAGTTACATGTCTAAAATGCCCCTGCTGCTGACTTTGCATAAGGCCAGCTGTAAGGGACACTTAGGGGTGAGTCTCTGTATTTCCCCCCTCCCTGGCTCCCAGTTAATCAGTCATGCAAATACAGTCAGGAATTGGTTTTGATGTTTTTTTCCACACACTGTATGATTAAGGACCTGAGTGCTCAAGACCCACATTTCCTCTTTCTTATTAAGTGTCGTTTTCTCTTCCACCCAATCTGCAGTATGTTCTCTAGGTCCTCCTGGAGCTCATGAAACATTCATACTCATGGTTATGCAGTACAAATACTGCATTTTGTAGTGCTCGTACCTGGGTATTACTTTGTGTCTGTGGCCACCATATCTGACATGTTGGTAAATGAATGATGGACCTAAATATTCTGCCTGAAGACTTGCATCAGAGCAGTTTTTCCGACACTTCTTTTCCTCTCTCGATGTCATACCTCTTAGTAACTATATGTTGTTAGCATTCTGTATCTGGTGTTAGCTAATGCCCTTTTATTTCCTGGTGATCTTATTTCCTATCCCAGACTTCCAATACTGGTTCTGCACTGGGAGGTACGTTCTGATCTCCTAGCAGCAAAGAAATGAGTATTCATAAAGACGGGGGAACTGGATAGAATGACGACTCTTGTTTCCTGGTTTTCAATATATTGCAGTCTGATTTGTGTTCTAAATTGAAATATTGCTGAAAAAAAATGAGAATGAAGCCCTGTAATATTCATAAAGTGTCTCGGATAAGGAATCTTGTCAGCTAGTTTAAGAATAGGGCTGCTTGAGATGTATTGTGTGTGAGTGCCAGTTCTTTCGTGTCTGCTTGCTACTGTGATGAAGCCCTTCCTTGAATAGCATGTGGCTGAAAATGACTTTAGACTCCCATTCATGTGCTCCATGAGCATAACACTGTTACTTCTCTAATTGTGCTGAAGTTTTCTGTTTTGCAGAATGCTGGAAGAGAACTTTCAAGTTCACATGTAATGCTGTGGTTTGCTGGATTAATTTTCAAACTGTTTTGTGAGTATTGAAGGAAGCCTCATGTCAGAAGAAGTTTTTTGAATCTTCCCTTTTTGGTGTGTAGGGACTTCCCAGAGAAGCAGTGCAGTGTTAGGAGAGCCCCCATGGAAGAATCCAGCTTGTGTTTGCCTCAGAAGCAGTGAGATTTTCAGCTCCTCATATTGCTGCAACTAAGAGTTGTCTGGACAAGGGCTTCCTGTAGGTTGCCTAGGAGTTTCAGCTCAGGGATCTATCAGTGGGAGGCAGTGAGGTGTGGGGCTGAGGTGGTCGGACACAATGGTGATCCCACAGAGGGAAAGCCAGAGGAGATGGAGAGCTTCAGGATGCACCTCAAGCAAAGGGACCTGGTGTTCTGGGGAGCTGGAGGGTATTCCCTTGGACTGTGCTGGTGCATCTGCTGGGCCTCTGCTCACTGAGTGGCTGCGGGGAACCACAGTTGGGCATGTGACAGAGTTCTCCCTCATGCATCCTCTCTAGTGCTGGTAATACAGCTATGAAACTACCAGAGCACACTTCTTAGAGAGGATGCACTTCTTAGAAGCCACGATTTTGCAGAAAAGGGTAAAATAAACATGGTGAAGGCAGTGTGGGCCTCCTCAGTTACAATAGTAATGCACCAAAGACCCTGGTTCCCAGATGAAATTGGGGCACAGCAGAGGACTCCGCCCAGTCAGAGCCCTGAGAGCGATGCTGCTTTCCATGTTCCAGATGGCAGGTGGTGCCTTGCTGAGGCTGGAAGAGGTGGTGACTGTGCCTGTCAGAGGGTATGTGCTGGTGGGGATTTATAGAGCAGTGAAAGTTGATGAGCAGGCTACACAGCATCAGGGAAATCAGATTTTAAGTTGAGACTCCTCTGATGGGAAAGGCTGGAGGCTTCTGTCAACAGATGTCCTTGAACAGCTTCTCTCTTAAAACGTTATAGAGATGAGGTGATTTCTCTGTTGACTGGTGAAAGGCAAACATTCTACCCATGTGAGGAGCTACAAACCAGTCAGCCTTACCTCAGTCCCTGAAAAAATCATGGAGTGAGTACTTTTGGAATACATTTCAGGGAAAACTTGATTTATTGAGACTAAGCACTTGTGTGGGAGAGGGGGAGGTACCTAGGCTAGTTAAGCCTGGAGAAGAGATGGCTTTGGGGGAGCCTGTTAGCAGTCTTCCAATACCAGCATAGAATTTATTCCCGAGACAGGGCCAGGCTACTCCTAAGCATTGTGTTGGTAGGAGGATGAGAGATACGGAACATAAATTAAAATAAGAGATTCAGTGTGGATTTAGGGAGAAACTTTCACTGTATGGACAGTCAACCAGTGAGCAGTTGCTCAGGGAGTTTGTGTAATCTCCATCCTTAGAGGATTGAAGATTGACAGGATAAAACCCTGAACAACCTGATCTGATGTCAGGGCTGACACAGCTTTGAGCTCTGGGTTGGTTGAGATTGTCTTCAAAGATCTCATCCAACCTCAAAGATGCTGTGATCCTGTGTATTTTTTGAAGTATCTATGTATGGATTAAATACAAAATGAGTTCTGAAGATCATATACGTAGTATGTCTTCACAGAGGACATAGAGGTCATAAATGTAGTTCACTATTGACAAGTAATAGGTATGTTTTTCTAACAAGGAATGCTTAGACTTCAAAGGAGAAAAAAAGAAGGAAAAAACCCCAAACCCACTGTATCTGCTTTTCTCTGCCTCCTCTGTGTTTCACAGATCTTATTTTAGCCCAGAAGCAGCAAAGTCCAGAATGCTGTCACCATATTCATGCATATATCCCTTGCCTGGATTCATGTTGAATGCATCCCTGTCATGGATTTAGTAAGTGGCTTCCATTTACATCATTTATATAAAGGATAGGGCATGAGTAGAGAGCTTTGAAAATATCAGTGTAGCTGTCCTTTGTGGCGACAACATTTAAATAGCTGAAATATTACATATCTGTTAAAGTGAAGACATGGAGTAAGAGTGATACATGTATTCTAGGTAAGTGTAGTGCAGGTGTTTGACAGTTTGCAAATAATTCATACAGTAAATGTCTCCTACTAAGTCTAAATGCAGCTCTCAGCTATTTCCAACTGGGCAGGATAGATGTAATCAAGAGTAGTTGAAGAACTGATTTTGTGCTATGTGAACATAACTGTCTGTCTTCCTGAATATGTTATGATGCCCAACATGTTGGCTTTCTCCATGATCATGTAACAAAAGCTGTTTGAATTGGAAATGAAAGAATGGTTAGCACTGTTTAGTCATGATCTGTCATAAGCATCTTAAATAGCTTAGGAAAAATCCATAATTATGCCACTAAGACTGATGACATTTCAGATCTTGCAGTGATAAAGGTTTTTTTGGTCTTGCCCCAGAATTATTTTCAGACAAAGACGTATGCTCCTAGCCTAATCATGTCAGCATCAGAACACCTGCAAAAACAGATCAAAAGGAAAAGCAGAATTACTTGAGATTTTTCTTGCTCTGAATAGCACTAGTGCGAATGTGTTAAGCAACCATATTGGCTGTACTGCAAATGTAGAATATTGAAGGGAGCAACAAAGAATGTAAACAAATTTGGGGACACGTTGGCTATTTCAAATAGCCAATTGTCTGGTTTCATCCCCTGCCCTTTCGATTGCTCCTTTCTGTTGGGTAATGAGTGAAAAACCTGCGTCAGCTGAGGATCATCAGAATTGCTGCAAGCTGGAGGATGGACCACAGCGGCTGCAAAACTGAGTAATGCAGTATTTGCATTGAAAACATCTGTTGGTTTTTGTTTTGTCATAAATGAAAATCATGACAGATATCATGTAACAACTTATTTGACTACTAGAATCTTAATGGTTGATTTATGGTTAGAAAACTTCTTAGTGTATTAAATGACATAAATTTGCTTATATTTTAGAGACACTGACAAGGTCCATTTAGGTTCCATGTCCTGCCTCCCTCCAGCCTTTACCTGTTACTGATGGTAACTAGAAATAATTGGTGGCATTAAGATGTGAGATGAAGCTTCTATTTCAACTGCTTCATAAATTATGTCGTTTTCCAAATTTTTACTGATTTTCAAAACAGTGAGGTTTGTTCTGGATGGTAATTTATTGTGCTCAGACTGGTAAAGTTACCCATTGTTTTAGCTGAATTGATCTTAAGGTATGCAGAAGGCATTGGATGCTGCCATTTTTGAAATCTTTTCCTGTGTTTCACTTCTAGATTCTTCATATTTTTCCTTATTGAGTAGTACTCAGTGAAGGCACTCGTGCAGCTGTGCTGCTTTTCTATCTTGGAATATCAGGATGCTCTGGCTCACACTTGATTCACCCCAAACACCTCCATTTTCCTTTCAGGATAACAGGAGACACAATGCTCTCACAGAATCACAGAATGTCAGGGATTGGAGGTGACCTCAAGAGATCGTCTAGTCCAATCCCCCTGCTGGAGCAGGAACATCTAGACCAGGTCATATAGGAAGGCATCCAGGCGGCTTTTGAATGTCTCCATAACCTCTCTGGGAGCCTGTTCCAGTGTTCTGTCACCCTCACTGTGAGAAAGCTTTTCGTTATATTTCTGTGGAACCTCCTGTGTTCCAGTTAGCACCCATTGCCATCAGTCCTATCATTGGAGGTCACTGAGAAGAGCCTGGCTCCATCCTCCTGACACTCACCCTTTACATATTTATTGACATTAATGACATCTCCCCTCAGTCTCCTCCAATCTAAAGAGACCCAGCTCCCTCAGCTGTTCCTTGTAAGGGAGATGCTCCAATCCCTTCATCATCATCTTCTTGGCTCTGCACTGGAGTCTCTCAAGCAGTTCCCTGTCCTTCTTGGACTGAGGGCCCCAGAACTGGACCAGATGTGGTCTCACCAGGGCAGAGTAGAGGGGGAGGAGAACCTCTATTGACCTACTGACTATG
>VZTY01021329.1:0-37297 GCA_013400935.1 Turnix velox | reverse complement strand
CCATTCAGATCATATTTCCTCAGTTTAGATGTGAGGATGCTGTGGGAAAAAGTATCAAATGCTTTACTGAACTCATCCACTGCTTTACCACCTTTACCCACTTGATTATGTCTTCATAGAAAGTTATCAAGTTGGTCAAGCATGACTTCCCCTTGGTGAATCCGTGTTGACTGCCTCTAATGACCTGCTTATCCTTGATGTGCCTAGAAACAGCACCAAGGATAGGTTGCTCCATCACCTTTCCAGAAATGGAAGTGAGGCTGACTGGTCTGTAGTTACCAAGGTCCTCCTTCTTGCCCTTTTTGAAGACATTTGCTTTCCTCCAGACCTCAGGCACCTGTCTTGTTCCCCACGACTTACCAAAGATGATGGAGAGGGGCCTGGAAATGACTTCTGTAAGCTCCCTCAGCACCCTGAGGTGCATCCCATCAGGACCCATGGATTTATGAATGTCCAGATTGCTTAATCGGTCCCTAACCCAATTCTCATCAACCAAGGCACACTCCTCCTTTATCCTTTGTTCTTTGCTGGTAGAGTTAAACCAAGTGCAACAAAGCTGAGACAGGCCAAAGGAAATTCAGATAAAGGAAGGCTGTCAAATCTTGGTCCCTTGATCTTACCAACATTTTCCCAAGCCTGTGGCTTGTTCCTCATAGTGGCAATACTGGGCTGCAGGGAAAATACTCCTTAAACAGTAAGAGAGCATATGTTGATTTTTAACTTATTTTCTGTAATAACAATGTAATGCTAGAGCATGCAGTGAGCTACGTTTTAATTTACCTTTGGCCTTAGTAACTCATCTGTAATACGAATTTTTCTCCTGTGTGGGTTTTTTTATCCTCTGCTCACCGAGTCACAAATTTAGATCGATGGTGCTATGATGGTAACTGCTGTGGCATTTAACAATCTTTATAGGCCATTCCCTTGTAATAAACAAGCAAAATAATACTGATTGTTTTCATGAATCCATTAAATTAAGAAATTAGTGGTGTAGAAGCAACTGCCTTCTGGATAGAAAGTATCTTTTATGATGAAACATTATTGAAATACTATTGAAAAATAACTGACTTTTAATGTTTTGGCTCCAGACAAATCTCAGTTTGCTGGAAGTAGGTGAGGGCTCTTTAATTCCAGTTTTCCTGTTCGTTGCTGAAGCGGTGATGCATTCAGAAAAAGACAATTTCTCTTTGATTAAATGCCTAAAAAGTTAGCTGTTTGGGAAAAAAAAAGAAAAAAAAAAGAAAGGGAAAAAAAAGAAAAAGGATGTTGCATAAGCTTTTAATATTTAATTTCTATACTCTAAGTATCCGGAAGAACACTTAGTTCCTGTTTTGAAAGATGAATGCCACACATTGGAATGTGTACTGAAAGCTCATTTTGCAGTCATGGCGCTTGTTTGCTGCTCTAGTATGTACGTGCAGGGAAGAGTAGAAAGGGTTGAGTGGGCAGTTGGCAGTCATTCATTGACAGTGATTGCTAGTCATTCATAAAAACTGCAGAGCTGAGAAGAGCCACCAGCGGCAGCAGCAGCCACCGCCGCCTTTCAGGCTCTCGCAGAAGAACACGTTTGTGCAATCACAAGTGATTTCAGAAGCTGCTCAAATATGACGTGATGAATGTAATGAGATATGTGCTAAATGCATCCCATTACAGGGAAGTTGCTTAGAATAAAGGCAGAATGTTTTAAATTCTCTTCTCAAGCCCACTTCAGCTGGGGATCGTGGATATCCAACAATTCTGTGTTTGGCTAAAGGCAATAAATCACTTTCAAGGAGTGCTCCTGAGTTTGTAATATCATCTGGAGTGTCTCTTTTGCCTTTAAAACATGCAGGTTTAGAAAATTAAAGGATCTCTATCCCCTGATGAAAGGGAAATTTTGAGGGGGGTGTGGAATGTATTCTTGGACTACATATTTTTAAGGCATAAATGACAGTGAAATTTCAAGAGGAGAGAGTGTCACAATCAGCAAACCATCCAATATGTCCTTGCTTTCAAAATTGCTGCATCTATGCTTTCCCCCTCATTGCAATGACTCCTGATCTAAAAGATAGTCTCAACAAGGTTTTATTTCATCTTTGTGTCTGACAAGGGCAAGTTACAGCAGGTTCATAGACTTCTATTTAAATCTGTTTTATTCAGAATTGTGTGTGAGTAAGTGCTGTTGTATCAGCTATTCCATCTTAAGTAGTTTGGCCTATGGAGTTTGCTTATTCCCAGAAAGCTACAGAGCTGCCACTGCAGCTGACCTAGTACTGGGGCAGACTGTCACTGCAAGCTGGGGTGTAGTATTTAAGTCCAGGTTGCACTGCATTGAGATTGAAGGACAAGACGCAGTTTCTTTATTGTAGATCAGGGCTTAGGATATTAAATTACAAGACACTACCCCTTACAGAAGCAGAACAGTCCATTGAGAAGTGGAATAATCAGTCTTGACTACCCTGCATTTGACCTATTTGCAGGTGGAGTCTAAACACAGATTGGAAGAATGTGATGTTGGGCTAAAAGATTTTATTTCAAATTAAAATCTGGAGCACTGTCTGTGTATGATTTACCTGGGACTGAATGAGCTTTTTCCTTATCAGATGGCAAAATTTCAAAGCGACCTTGGTCTCTCTTTAGCAAACAGCTAATTAAATTGCACACTTTAGGCTCTTTGAAGCTTTCTAAGAAGTTCTGATTAAAGTATATATGTCAGACGTCACTATGGCAATGTTCCAATGACAATGCATGATTGCTTCAGCCTCTTGAGGATTTTTCATATTTTATCAGGTAGTTCAAACTATGGCAGCTAGAGGGGCCCCTCAGGGGTCAGGTTTCCTTTAGTTCTTAAGAGTTTCTCAGTGGTCTCATTAGTATTAACAATGTTATATTGGTACATCAAAGGAAAATGAACTCATAAAGAAACACTTTTGTATGTGACCTGTTGAGTGGTTAGTGCATGTGAGATTGCTCTGGAGGCATGACTTTGCCAGGTGTGTTGCTTTTTCTCTTGGGATTGGATCAGCAGAGTCTCATTTACTGATAAATACCTCTTCCCAGAGCAGACTGATTTCTCTTTTGAGATGGACGAGTCACCAGGTTTTCAAGTTCAGCAGCAGGCATGGTGTTTGAAGCTTCTTTTTTATCCATGCCTCAAAAATGTTTCTGCAAAAGTTACATGGTTGTTCAATGAGTGTACTTAGTTCCTTGTTCTTTGAAAAATTAGGTGTTGTACACATACAGTTTTTGAACACCATCTCTCTCTTTTGAAGACATTTTGCAACAAAAGGAAGATGTATTGAATTTACTTGCCACCCTAGCGATGTTTCATCTTTCAGATGTTTCAAGTATTGTCAATTTATTTTAGGGCTAGTCAGGTGGGGGATTTTTGGAGAATGGCTTGAAGTCCTTGTCTGTTATTGGATAGAAGCTAATATTAGATATCTATTTGTATCTGTTTGTATCTGTTTGGATCAGTTGGATAAACTCAGTTACACTTTATGGATAGCTGTTTGTGTACAGATCTAGACTTCGTATAGGTGGGTCTCAAAAGCACACTAAAATCCATGCAGGCTAGTCCCACCATAGAAACACTGAGCATCCGAAAAGAGCAGCTGTTAAACACACCTTTTTAGGTTTCCTTTTACCACCTCAGTCAGACACCAGAAAAGCTGCAGCAGTGGCAGATTCATCATAGTGCTTTCTGCTGACCTGCTATGGATGGGAACAAGTATTACAGTATCGTAGGCTGCTTTTAATTTCCATCCACAGTCCACACTGCAGGTTTTGGTGTTCTGAAATAGGTAAAATTTTATGATAGTTTTTAAGGGATTCATTCTTTTAAACAAAATATAAAAAAGATGAAAAGCAGCCCATCAGTGAAATGCATCTCACAGTTGTCATTGGAATGGTAGCTTCTATTTTTAACTTGGCAACTTCCCCATATAACAGGCTACAGCTTTCAGTGACATTTCAAATAGCAAATATACTTTCACATTTTTTGGGGGGGATACATATTATTTTGCTTAAACCTAAACAACAGCAGTGGATACTTGTGGAGGATGAGTGACCTCCAATGATAGGACAGGGGGCAGTGGGTGCTAGCTTGAACATAGGAGGTTCCACAGAAATGTAAGGAAAAACTTTCTCACAGTGAGGGTGACAGAACACTGGAACAAGCTGCCCAGAGAGGTTGTGGAGTCTCCTTCTCCGGAGACTTTTAAAACTCATCTGGATGCCTTGCTTTGTGACCTGGTCCGGGTGTGCCTGCTGTGGCAGGGGTATTGGACTAAATGACCTCTTGAGGTCCCTTCCAATCCCTGACATTCTGTGATTCTGTGATGAAGTGAAAGAGATATGCAAAGTGATCTAACTTATACAACCTCTTCTCTTGCAGCCAAAATATAGGACTGGTTACTAGTTAACTGAAAGGAGTAGGCCTATGGCTCAGTCTAAAGTGGATATATAAAACAAATTAGATGTTCTTAGCTGTGCTTGTTTCTCTTCGCTATGAAAAAAAAAACTTAGAGTGAATGACTCGGATGTGGATGAGTAAAGTTGCAGGAGTCAATTCTCTTTATGTAAGGAACAGACTCTCTGAGAGAAGTAGTAACATTTGGTGTCTTTGCTTTCAGCCTAGATAGAAGAATAAAAGGACAGACATTGTTTAACAGCTTAAAAATGCAGTTTGACTATTTACTGAAATCTCCCAGGGGCCTAATGAGACTTTATCAGCCCACTTAAAAATCTCTACTCAAGTTGGAATGAAGAGTTTGGAAAATCATTCCCAAAGGATGTGTTTCAGTGTGATGACAGTACATATTTAAGCATGCTTCTTGTAGTTCTGTGTTCAAAAGTTGTAATGGAGACTTCATGATGTCTTCAGGATGACCTAAGGAAACTTTCCACAGTAATAGCTCTTAGCTTATTTTGTTGGAACTGACATACGGTGTGGTCCAGGATCATCTCTCCCTGGAAAACTGACCCTTTCTTCTTGTGTAGGGCAGGTAGATATTGAGAGATCTAGTATCTCCCCTACAAAAGATTGTAGCTTTTTGCAGTAAGCAAGCCATCTGCCTCTTTTTGATTTGCAAAGTCTTTGTCTGGTTGATGTCTGTTCTTTTCATGTATTCCTCTAAGTCATTGCTGAATACCGGGTGAGTTGTAGCAAGTATTGCAGTCTAGGTAGTTTGTCCCTACAGAAAAAAAAAAGCCAAAAAAGCAAATAAGTGAAAGAAAAGCTAATTTAGATGCAGAGAAAAATGTACTTGCTGCAATATAAAGAATAATTTTGAAGGCCTTGTGGGACATACAAGAAAATGGAAAGATGATATATAGGAAAGGGAATAGGAAGAATGAAAGCATATGCTATGTGAATGGGAGCTGTGTGGATTTTAACTCGTTGAACCATGGGAAACATGGAACTAAGATTCTTGATTAGGTCATGTGAAATTAACAAGTTGTGAAAAATCTGAAAAAGCAATGTTCAATTCAGTGTCATGGTTACAAATGGCTACCTTTTAATTCTAAATCAAGTGTGTGTAAAAATGTGATTTTCCTAACAATTTATAGATCAAGTATTTTCAAATTTTGAAGAAAATCATGATTTCTTTAGATTCCTAGCAGCATAAATCATGTATAAATATGGGACCTTGTGCTTCTGGAAATAGTGTCTTGTAATTATTTTATCTATTGGGAGTAATGTGAATTTGCATGAACTTACCCGGTTCATAATTGAGCCAGTGCGTTCCCCAACGAATCGGTTCAGCTGTAAGTGAAGGCTGTTTGTATCTCTGGGACAATTATTTAGTTTGAGAAATCTTCTATTGTCATTATACTGTGATTCAGGGTCCAAAGCTTGTTGTTGTAGGAGTTACACTAAGGCTCATACTCTTTTAGATTTGAAGAATTTTAAATGTAACTGGTGGGTTTAAATCCCAGTTTAACAGAAGTTTCTTTATGGCAGCTGTGTGCTTGGCTGGCATAACTCCCTTTGACGTCAGAAGGTTTTAAAAAAATCCACCTTTTTCCTCTTAGTTGTGGCCTTCCTACCAAACAGAACACATGATCTTTTTTTGGTTGATTGCTTGGTTATGGTTCTGAAAAGCTTTGTCCAGGTTGAGGATGAGAAGGCAAAGGAAGGAAGGAATTGGCAGCTTTTCCTGCGATGACCTTGCTCTTCTGGCCAGACTGCTGGATGGCTAGGTATTCTTTCTTATATCTGGCCTGAATCTACTCCCTTTCAATTTACATCCATTATTTCTAGTCCTCCCATCACATACCTTATTAAAATGTCCTACTCCTGCCTTTCTGTAGAAGGAGAAGATCTCTGCTGTGATCAGAATTGCCCAAGGATTATCTGGCTGTTGTCACTTAGACCAAAAACATTAATGTGAAAAAACATCTGACTTCCTGAATTTAGCATCAACAATGCTAGTTCACTGGAAAACTGCAGCTGCTGGGTAAAACCCCAGTGAAGCATATGTGCATGTATATGTGTGTATATATTTATATAAAATTATTAATAAGGAATAATAGCTAGTGTTCCTTTATTCCCTGAAATTGCCGATTTAATGAGTTAAATGAAAGTAAAACCATTGTACTATCCTCTAATTTTTGATAACTCTTCATTTTTGGAGATAGCAGTTACCAATCCATACAACAAATACTCTTATAGGATGACACTTATCCTAGAGCCTTTTATTTCTAATGGCTTGTAACAAAATTAACTCGAGGATGCCGAGATGTAAAACATAAGCAACTGAAACTACATGAGAGTTCAGATAGAACACGGTACCTCATAACCTGAGGCAGTTACTGATTCCCTCAAAATCCATCAGCTTGTTAGAACATTTTGTGTTCTTTCATGGGACATGAACAGTCTGCCATCCATTTTTAAGTGTATCTCTTCTAAATGCACAAAAATACTGTATTGCAAACAACAATAGTTTTCTTTTGCTCTTAAATTATTAAATTTATTCATGGAGTGTATGCCCAAATGACTTCTATCACATTTATCTCCATCTCACTGTCTGTACAGTGAAAGAGGTGGTGGGAGAGATCTGCTTTTTAGTTCCTCTACGTAATATATTTTTACCTTTTTGTTTTTCTGATTGAAAGTAAATATTTGGAGCATGCAAGACCTTGAGGAAATAGACTCCTTACTTTATCTTTTGTTCTTTTTCAATCCAGTTCCTTTTTCTGTGACTGAATCTATCGCCACTTCTAAACCTTATTTTCCTCTTTTCTTTGACTTCACATTTTTCCCAGGATAAATTTATGTAGTATTATGTCATTATTACAAAGAACTTAAAAGGAAGAATATTAAGTTACTAGTTCAAGCAACAACAAAAGAGCTAATAACACTACATTAATACTTCATAGTTATGATTGACAGGAATCAGGCTTCTGCATATTTTCCATTGTGACATAAGCTGCTCTTTTTCCATAGTCTGGAATCTCTTTACATCAACCTTGCTTCAGTTCTCATGCTTTTTTTGTGTCCTTTTTGATTACTGTTGTAGAGCTCCAGACTGTCCCAAAGGCCTCTTTATATAACGCTTAGCATTGTATATTGCATCAGCTGGTGGGAATGTAGCAGATGACCTAAGAAGGTATCCAGGCATACAAAGGGAGGATGATGCCAGTGATACACTTAAGGCACTTGAGCCCGTCAGGAGTTGGAGTTCATAGATGGCTATGAGGTCGAGAATGCCAGGACCCTGCAAGGACTGCAGCTCCACCTCAACAAAACAAAAATGTAGAAAGGGAAAATGGTGTTCCATCAGAATGACTGGTAAACTGTCCTCAACTGCCCTTCTCAGTTTCCATCTCTGTTAATTCTGGCTAGTATGTTTTTCTTTTTAATCAGGCCAAGGTAGAAGAAGTGGATTGAGTTCCTCTTCTTGCCATGTGTGATGCTGTCTGAAAGATAGGTCATGCTTTGGTTAGGGCCTCAAGAGGAATAACACTCACACAAAATGTCAGGGATTGGAAGGGACCTCAAGAGATCATCTAGTCCAATCCCCCTGCCAGAGCAGGAATGCCCTGACCAGGTCACACAGGAAGGCATCCAGGCAGCTTTTGAATGTCTCCAGAGAAGGAGACTCCACAACCTCTGTGGGCAGCCTGTTCCAGCGTTCTGTCACTCTCACTGTGAAAAAAATTTTTCTTGTATTTCTGTGGAACCTTATGTGTTCCAGCTTATTCCCATTGCCCCCTGTCCTATCAGTGGAGGTCGCTGAGAAGAGTCTGGCTCCATCCTCCTGACACTCACCCTTTACGTATTTATAAGCATTAAAAGAGGCACCAGGAATGCTCCTGACCATGCCTCGGTGGAAGGTAACTTCCATGTTCCTCCATAGTAACTAATGCACTCCTTGTGTCTGGGTTGTGTGGAGATGTTGCGGTGTCTGCAGCACTAGAGGGTGGAAAGAACAGTTTCTGAACTATGTAAATGTAGATTTGCATTTTCTCTTGTCTATGGAGAGTGGTACCCTTGAGAAGGTTGTGCACGTTCAACATCTATCATGTTTGGACTTGGTAGGGACTACAGAATAGACTAGGGACCTGTCTGGACACATGGGCAGTGTCTGAGATGTAGGGATCCACACATGGCTTTTTTTTTTTTGTTAAGTAGATATAGATGCTGACTTGCACAATACAAAAAGCCTGAAGGACACTCTGCTGTGAATCTTCTGTGTTTATGGGATTTGTACAGTTAAATGCATAGGTTCTTTACTTGTGAGGGACCTAGACTGGAGAATAGAGAACAAGCTTTCTGAAGGCATTCCTCCTCTATTCAGGATCAAAGACCATAATTCTAAGAAGCCCATTATGTGGACTTCCGTAAAGGGATGTACTGTTTTCCATCTCTGATCTTGTGTATGGCATCTACAGTGTGATGCAGGGGCTGATGGCAAGTCTCAGGTATTTTCTGTAGTATTTGCATTATAAAGATATAAAGTTGGAAATTTCTGCAGAAAGAAGCAGGTGATGCACCAAGTGATGTTTCTTCAGGGCTGTCATGAGAAACTAAAGCCTGGATTCTCATTTACATCCTTCATCCCTTAAAAAGTTCCCTCATCTTGATTTTCTCTTACAGCAGACTTTAGTGAAGTTCTGTGAACATTGCTAACCTTGCATCTCTGAGATTTTGAATATAATTCATTTTTAATTGATTTTTTTAGTTGCATGAGGATGAGAAAAGGTAGTCTATCTTCATGATTAGCAACAAAAGTAATCCATGCTGCATACTTCTCCAGGTCTTAGTTGTCTGATTAAACATTTGTCATGCTGAAAGATAATCAAATATGAACAATACTAGCCTTATGCTCTCATCTGAGGGTCAAGGGTTTAAGCCCATGTCCAGATATGAGACTTGTCAAAGTTGGGTTGATGGTTGAATTTGATGATCTGAAAAGTCCCTTCAAACTTAGGTGATTATAATTATCTAAGTGAAGAGGTACTGGCTTATAGGCAATTTATTTTTCTCTTGTTTGTTTTTTTTTTTCAGCTTGAATACCTGTGGAATTAGTGACCCTTCTAGACATGATTTCAATACTGCTTCAAGGGAGGAAACTGCTTTCAGTTGGTCAGATGGTGATATGCTAAAATGTCTTCTTACTGGGTTTTTTAATTATTTTGCTTTTTAAGATTTTGAAACTTTGCTGCAGGTGATGATAACTTTGCTTTTTAATTGTGCACAAGTTTTCCATCTATATGAAGCAGACCTTTAAGACCAGGGGGGACAGCTGCACTGAAGAAGTGCAGAAAATCCCTGCCTGTCAGTTAGAGTAGCTAGGGAGACATGAGTGAGAGAAAATATTTCACATTAAATGCTCATGTTATTTTCAGTATTTTAAAGTCTAAGTATGTTAGCACTCCAAAATAATTTTAGTTAGTATTTTAAATATAGTAATTTGTTGATTTAAAGATAAGCTGCAGTGAAGTGACAGGCTTGGAACAGTCCACCAACACTTAACACCAGAAGGTTTGGAAATTTATCTTTTTTTTTTTTTTTTGGTGCAATTGTAGGAGTATTCAAATTAAGTTTTATGTTATTTGAGCCATGATGCTTAAAGGGATTTATGAATCTTTTAATTTCAGTAGCAAATATGTTTCCACTTCACACATATGTTCAGACAGAATACCCTGTAATTCTAAACTAGAAAGCACTTTAAAATGTACCTTATGTCTCAGAGTGGACTCTCTTGACTAAGTGCTCTGGCTAGTGATGAAGTCTGTTACTGTAACTGTTTTAGGGCTTATCGATGAAAAACCATCTTTAAATTCCTGAAGTATCTGAAGGGATCTGCTCAAAGGATGGACCTGAATAGTTAAGGATACCATTTTTTTGGGGTTATCTGGAACCAAAGCTATGTTAGGATATGCTGTGTTGTTGTTCTTTAATTTTTTTCTGTGCTCTTACAAGGCAATTATCATCATGGCATTTTGCTAGATTTAAAAATGGAAATAGTAATAGCAAATTGCAGTTTTTGGGGTTTTAAAATTATTTATAGGAGGAACAGGTTGCTGAGTTCATAGTAGATGTTCTACACAAAAGCAAAGGAGAAAAAAAATTAGTATGCTTTGTAGGGCTACTCTCAAATAGTTCCTTTTTTTGTTTGTTTTGAATCTTTTTGTACTTTTCAGCCAATCAGAACGGTTGGGAATATCAGCTGATATTCAGGGATTTTATTTTTTATATAAAGTTCAATCAAAGAAGATAAGGAATGCTCACAAGCTAAACAGATTCAGAAGTCAAGCAGAAGAAATTACTAAAGTTGACTATGATGCCTTAGACCAAGTTTTGATTTTATGTTTGTATCCCTGGAGTCCTCAGTGAAGCTCTCTAAGCAGATATATTTGACTGGATTTACCATGGCAAGAAGTACATGTCCACGGTGTGCAGCCCCATTTAGAGTGGTGATGTTGGGTAATATCACATGGTAACAGAGTATGAGCTCAGAGGAAGGCTAAGTACTCCCACTACATTTATGTACATAGAATCATATAATAGTTTGGGTTGGAAGGGACCTTAAAGATCATCCTGTTCCAACCCTCCAGCCATAGGCAGGGAGACCTTCCACTACATCAGGCTGCTCGGTGCCTTGGCCAGCCTGGCCTTAAACACCTCCAGAGAAGGAGCATCTACAACCTCCCTGGGCATCTGTTCTAGTGTTTCACTACCCTCACTGTAAAGAACTTCTTTCTTATATCTAGCATGAATCTCCCCTCTTCCAATTTACATCCATTATTTCTAGTCCTTCTATGACATATCCTATTAAAAAGTCCTATCTCTGCCTTTCTGTAGGCCCCCTTCAGGTATCAATAAGCTTCCATCAGGAAGGCTGTTTGAAGAGATTCCTCTTTGAACCTTTCCTGCTGGAAGAAGTGAATGAACAGAAGCAACCTGGCTTGACAGTGAGACTTGTAGTGCAGAAGAACCCTCCTTTACTTCTTCTCCAGCAGAGGAATAATGACCTCTTCTTTATTTCCAGGGCAGCAAAGCAGATTAGGTGTTCTGTGTGTTTGACACGATCTGCATCTGATAATGTTTTCTAGTACCAGTGTATTTTCTTTCTGTTACCTAGGAAAGCCAGGAGACCTATCTAGGCAGACAAACGGGAGAGAATGCTTCAGTAATGGCTCTGCTTCTTAGTTTCTGGGGGGACGTTTTTAGGTTACCTTTATTACCACCTTTCTGCCACATCTTGATATAATGTGATAATTGCTTGTTTTTCTTGACCCTTGTGATTTCAGAGCAATATTTCAGTGACTTTTGCCATTTTTAGAAGCCAGGAGAGATGCTAGTTTTAAATAAAAAACAGTTATTTTTTTCCTGAAAGTACAAATAAAAAATTACTTAATCATATGACTGTCACTTGTTGTCTTCAGTGGTTGTCTGAAGGCATATTATGACTGTCTCTTTAAAGTTAGTGCTATTCTGGTGCCCTGACTCTGCATTTCAATCCGTAGCATGTAATAATTTATTTTAAAGTTTAACCATTTTACTGCTGTTTTTTCGTGCTAGGAGCTTTAGTGCAAGGAAGACTTGCAATGTCACTGAATCATAGAATCATAGAATCATAGAATAGTTCAGGTTGGAAGGGACCTTAAAGATCATCGAGTTCCAACCACCCTGCCATAGGCAGGGACACCTCCCACTAGATCAGGCTGCTCAGTTCCATCTCCAGCCTGGTCTTGAACACCTCCAGAGCAGGGGCATCCACATCCTCTCTGGGCAACCTCTTCCAGTGTTTCACTCCCCTCACTGAAAAGAATTTTTCTTATGTCAAGTCTAACTGAAACATACTTTTTATTATATAATTGAAATGAGATTAATTCTGAACTGTTTTAATTTTTGTAGCAGAATTTACGCATGTAATTTTATCCTTATACTGCATTATCTATATTCTAGCCACTCACCCAATTAAGAAAAGTAGGAAAGAATACTGAGTCAATTACATGAGCAAATTGGTCATTCTGGGAGCCTAGTTAACAAGCTCTTTTGCATCAAAACCTACAGTTAATAATCTGACAGAGAGTTTCTTTGGTCCTGATAAAAATGACAGACTGTTACATATCTATGCCTGAAACGCACATTCTTTCTGTTACATTAATGAGCAAAATACTCTGGTCCTCTGTGGACAAAAGATGCAAGATATATACAAAATAAATTTATAAACCACGGTTATATCTTTGGAGTGCAACATAACTATTATTTCTTTTGAAAGTTTACACTAAGTTTTAAACCAATTTCTTTACCACCCTCTGGTAAAGAAAGCATCTGTTGTTTAAAAAAAAATTGAAAATCTATAGAATATGCATTTAAACAACTGGGAATTATTTTAACAGAATGTGTCCAGTGTCACAGAAGCGACTCATTGATTAACTGTGTTCTGGGTAACCAAGTACACGTCTAAATTTTGTATCTCAGTGTAAAATGCTCATGCAACTTTAAAACATTACTTTATACTCTCACCTTCATATTACTAGCATTTAAATAAAAAAACCTAATTAGCAATTCTAGTTTATTTATAGATGTGTTAAGTGGATTAGGACAGAAAAGATAAGTGGTTTATCATCTATCATGAGAACAAAGCACTGGAAGGGCAAGCAATTTAAACAACTATGTCTATTTTTACCCCATTGGTTTTGTAATTTAATATGCCTTTTATGAACCCCTGAGTAAACAGCAGGTGGGTGAGAAATTAATTTCATAAAATTCTGTCTTTTCTCATGGAGGTACTAGGAAGTTGATATTTTACAGAAGCAAAGTGAGTCTGTCATAGATGACTGTGTACTATTGCGTGGAGGATGTTAAATTCCAAAGTGGCAGTGTAAATGGGTATTGTAAATACATTTATTAATATAAACTTCAGAAAAGATGAAGACTGTCACTTTTAATCTCAAGATAAAATAATTCAAAAGTGAAAATGAATCAGTAAAACCAGTGAATCTAAAAATGTCTATTAATGTATGAATACTGTTTTGGATACAAGATCTGAATCTGTGCATTGAATTTTAAATGAATGGAGCCTGCATGTAGGAAGGGGAAAAGCTTTGTAATGAAGTGATCATTTAATAAATTTCATTAGTTACTAAATCAAATTTTGTGCTTTCAAAGTATTTCCTATTAATGGAAATGTTCATATACTTGTGCAGTACCAGCACAAAACTTGTGCAGAAGCAAGAAGTGATCAGGTCTAGAAAAGAAGTAAGATGAAGGAGGTGTTTGCTATATAAGGCTTGCAGATGTTAGCAATTTTGCAATGTGTCTTCCTGCATTTCTATGTTGTTATTTAGAAACCTCTAAGAATTATTGTACAAGTAAAAAGCTTAAGCTACATTTAGTTCAGCTTGTTCTATTGAATGGAAACATTCCCTTCAACTACAAAACACACCATATAACATGGCTGGAGGATAAATCCTGCATCATCCCTGTATCCATTTTAGCAAAGAATGATAATTAGTTGTTCAGAACAGCTGAAAAGCAAGAATCAAAATATTGCTTGACTACCTCTGGAGGATGAATGATTACATTACATGTTGTTATTTGAAGTAGGAGATTGCTGCTTTGGTTTGGATTCTGGCATGAGGTTTCTTTCTATCATGTCTCTGATTTTTTTCTGCTTCTGCAGTCCTGGGTTGATTCCTGTCTTCCAGCTATGGGGAACCAGGTGGGGCTTCTGTCAGCAGCAGAGGAAGGTGATAGGTTAAATATCGACAGTCCTTTACTTTCTTTAGCTCTAGTCTCTAGCATATACTGCAACTCATTCATCTCTTTGATTTGGAAACCTGCTGTTCTGGAGTTGAGGGGAAGAGGAATTTTTATCACCCTTTTCCTTACACTGATGTTTCTCAACAGGACTTGTTAAAATTAACTCTGCAGCTGCTTTGGGACTTTTGCCCAGACACAGAAATGTGAAGGAATGGCAACCAGCATGTGTGGGGCTGGCTAAAAAGAAGTAGAGAACAGTGTCCTATTTAGAAATTACAGATTGAGAAATGACACCATCCATTTTTCTTTTAGGGAGTTAAACCACTTATACATAGTCAAACTACTTATACATAGTCAAACCAATATGAAATCTCAACTGTCAGATTTCAGTGATATCTTAGAGAGTGGGGTTTTGTGGGTACTCTAAGGCATAGGCAGCTAAGAAGCAATGTTTTCCTTTCTTTTGTTCTGTTCCTATGAACTTTGTATGTTCATACTTGTATCTTCCTTAGACAATAAACTCTGCTACACATAAGAACAGAATAGTTTCTGTTTGTTCTGAATTTGGTGCAGCCTTAAGACTACACCATTTCCAATCATATGATAAAATGTATGTTTTAAATATGGAATTTGCAGTAGCAACCTATACTGGTATGTACCTCAATCTTTTGCTTATGCACTTTGGACCAGTATTCTATAATAGACATATTTCAAATAATGTGCCATATAAATATTAAAAAAAAGTTATAATTACAGAATTAAATTTTCATCTGAATGTAATACTCCATTTAAGTAATTGGCATAGCCTTTTTCAAGAAGTGAAGAGTGTTTCAGCAGCTAAAACCAACAACCTACCCTAAGCTAGATATTTTATTTGCCAGTTTGTCAGGTCATGTTGCATATGGCATCAGCACAGCACTTTGCCTACCATTGTCATATGAATTGTCCCATTCTTCAGAAATCCACACAACTTCACATTACTGTGTTGTACATGGGATCCGGTTTTGTGTTGTCCTTTGCTTTTGTCTGCTGTGGTGAAATGAGCAGCAGCATCTCAGGAGAGAGGAAGAAAACTCCCATCAGTGGGGTCTCTGCATGGACCAGTCCCCCATTTCGTGATATACCAGGCTTTTGATAATTCTTCATTCTTCATTCTATAATTGGCCTGTCATGCACACTGAGTCTTTTTTTTTTCCTGTAGCAGCCTTATCAATAAAGTGAAGATCATTCTAGGTTAAAAAAACCACAAAGCTTGGCAACTAAAATAACAGCTATGTGCTATAGTGAAATAGCAGTAGAAATAAAATAGAAGTTGAATAGTCATTCCATCCTTCCTTTCTTCCTTCCTTCCTTCCTTCCTTCCTCCCTTCCTTCATTTTTGATTTCTCAGTATTTTAAATTATCTATAATTATCTTGTAGTATATAGTCTATCAGAATCTTTGTCTTGCCTTTGAGCATATTGATAAATCTTGAAAGGAGTAATTTAAAGTCTTTATAGCTGCTAAAATTTTTAATAAGATTACTTGGTCTGATAATATACTTCTCTCTCCCATTAGAATATATCTTTCAGGTAAATTTAATTGCCTTTTTAAGCTATGTGCATCTTATGAAATTATCTTAAAATAATTTGAATTTATTTTGCACTGCTGTAAGTCAAAGGATTTTTTTTGTAAGCCTTAAGCATAGAGTGTGGCAACACAAACTACAACCCTTGGTAGCTTTATTTGATGTAGGTAATTTTGAACATCATGGTCTGATTTTGATGGCAAAACATGGTTGGAGCAGGTATCTTTTGTTGTTCTTTAAGTTAAAAACATAGAAAAGATGCTGAATGCAAAGATCGTTTTCAATGAAGCAATGGTGGCAAAATAGAAAAGCAGTAAAAGATAACATTTTCCTGAACCTCATTCTCACTTCTCTATCCATACAATGTGAGGACTTGCTAGCCTTCCAGCATGCTGTAGGCTGTTAGGTGCTGAGCAGTGTTTCTTTCCCTGGTTGATAACTCCATGGTCTATGGTGCTTGGTTTATGGTGCATAATGTATGAAGAAAAAAATCTGTTTCAGGGCATCTCTGTATTTGTTAGTTTTCATAGATGTCTGACCTCTTAAATGAGGAATTCATCATTAAATTGTCATCCTAATTTTCTGCATTTTTATTTTTATTGAGGTTTTATATCCCCTGAATAAGAATATTTAAGATGTTATAGTTCCGTGTAGATGTTCGGATAACAAATACTTCAGCATCATATATAATGAATGCTTTGTTTCTTGGGAACTTCCATTAGTTTCTCTTACAACTATGATAAATAAGTGTTATACACTGAGTTTACGTAATGCATAATCATTTTAGTCAACCAGCATCACACACAGCCAGAGGTTCTTAAACTGCTTTATTATTGACTGGATGTCACACTCAACAGTGGCAAAAATGACAGACACCATTAGCAGCGGTTTTGACAGCAAGAAATGCTGTTGATGTGGGAAGTGATCATCTCTGTGTTGGGCTGCTTGCCAGTCTGAAGTCACTAATGGTACTTGTAATGAGAATGGCTGCTCTAATGGCCTTTTCTCAAGGTCTGCATTATGGTAAGTTCTATTGCTGTATTCCAGACCTCCTACCAGATCTCCTGACTGGCAGAACTTGGAATATAGTACAAAGATAAGTTTTGGCTTCAAATGTTAGTTTCTTTTTAAGATAAATGCTTTAATAATGCAAAACATTTTACATTCATTATTACTGTCTTAGTTTTTATTAGAAGGCCCGAGCATATTTTAGGGGGACCTTAACTGCCCTGAGGAGCTTTCATCTGTTTGAAATTATGGTGAATAAAGCACTTAGACTTCTGAAGTCATATGCATAATTAGATCTTTGTTTCTGCTTCTAGTATAAAATGATAGACAATGCAAGGAAAGCGCATCATCTGAGAGCCCTGAACTCTGCAGGTGCACTGGGAGAAGATTCTCCTCATCTGTATTGCCTTTTCATCTGAATTTTTTCTAGTCTGTGGTGTGAAAAGGTGCTCTTTGGAGGGCATGTGGACTGAGAAAAGCATCTGTAGTAAATTGAGTTGTAGTCCTTTGTTTCTTTTTTTTCTTTCTTAACTGTTGAGAGACTGTAGGAGACTAGTTCCTTGTTTTTAGAAAACAAAATTATTTCAGAAAACTTAATTGCAGTTTCTCCCCCAAAAGCCTTGGGGCTTTAAGAGAGACTTAACTCCTGGGTTTTTGAATTGATAGCTCATGTATTTGTGTAGCTCCTCCACTTCTTTACCATTCATCTCAAGAGCTATTGAAAAGATCATTAAAAGTAGAGAGCTTTCACCAGAGGACTTAACTCATTCAGAGTTGGAGTCTTATTGTCTTAACTAGAGTTGAATCATCGGGTGGATTTTCAGTACTTCTTTCTTGAAGCTGAACAAACCAGTTGATAGGAGAAACCTGCCAGTAGCTAAATTTGTCTTTTACTTGACTATGCTCAGATAATCTAAACCAAATAACAGTTTAACTAGGGGAAATTCTGGTGTGCTAGATTAATCTCATAAACTGAGCCTCTTGAGGAGGAGATACTGATCCAGCTTCAGTGTTTCCAGAGTCATGCAAACTCCATGCAGTTTCCTCTGTTTATAGAGAAGTAGCAGTGCTCTTCTTTCCAGACCATTGTTGGTTTGCTGTGAAAGTCTCCCTGGTAGTTTTTCAAGTTAAAGTTTCTTCATTGCTTTCCCTTTCTGCTGCTCTGTGGCACGAGCAGCACATGCTGAGGATCTCTGAAGAGCTCAGCAGCCTCGGCTCCTGCCTTAGGGAAGTAGTAAGGGTACTGCAATGTGATGGCCTTAATCCTGTTCTTTACTTGCATTCTTTCTGAGTTAAACATATATAAGGTAGGCATGCTTTAAATGAAAACCAAACTAAATAATTCTACCATCTGTTACAAGCCATCAAAACAGAAATAGGATAAAATAAGAATTCATAATAGCTTTAAAAATAAAGTGCAATTTGGAGAGAAAGCAGGTGAATGTTTATGTAACACAGCTTGTTGTGCAAAAACTAAGTTGCACATTTTTGACATGTTAATGGTTTTAAAGCTTCTTAAATGTAATTGGTGAAATTTATCCAGGTATCATTTTGAAGAGTTGCTGTCAAAGGCTCTGTAGTTGCCTTTCTTCTTCTAATAGACGGACAACTACAAGTTATGTAATTTACAGCACATAGTTATTGCTGCCTTTTTTTCTTTCATAAATTAGTGGTTTTAATTAATCTTTTTTTTATGGTTGAGCTGCTTCTCTTTTGGCTGACTTCAACCCCTATAGGAGCCATTCTGTCTAGTGGCAAAGAAATCTGTGTATATGGTAAGGAGCTTGATGAATCATGAAGAGGCATAATTTATACAGAGGATTGTACTTGTACACTATATGCAAATGAAATTACTATGGAACAAGGATTCTTGTAACAGGACTTAGTACAAAGTCACCTATGAGATGAGAATCAAGCATGTGATCTAGTGGTGCATTTACTTAGGATAGGTCTGTTTGTCTTTTAGGTTTCAAAGAGACTAAGGATATTTATGAACAACATAGTAAATGAAGTGCTGGCTAGTCACCAAACTCTCCTATATTCCCCCTTCTTTTTTTTTTTTACAGGACAATGAATTTATTTTTGTTCTTTAGGACTGAAAGTAGTTATGAGGAAAGTAGTATGAGGAGTTTTCTGTGGGCTTTGCCTCTTATAAGTGAGATTTTTCTGGAATTTGGGCCATGATTTCACAGTAGGCAAGAACAGGATGGGGAGAATTCTTGATCTTAAGGCATTGCATTAATATAAATTAATGTGGAAATTGGTTCCTTTGTATTACAATGCAATTTCAAAATCAGTAGCTTATGGAATGTACTCACTAAATCATGTCTGTCTAGTTGAATAGATTTAATTGAGCTTCGCTGAGAAGGATGTAACACCATTTCAGGGCTTCTTTCTTATTGATAGCATTTCTATTTGTGCAAAAAAATGTAAAGTAATATCTCAAACTTCTAACCTAATATTAGGGATGTGATCGTGGATAAAATTATTCACACAGTACATCAGATGAGCTGTTTATTTCATTAGGATAACAAAGTGCATCATTTTAATGGATTAAAAACCATTTTGAAAAAAACAGGTGGTGCTAAAGTTGGGACCGAGTCAATAGTCATCATACTTGCCAATGAGGCAAGTGGTGATCAGTAACACCATGTTCTGTTGGTGAAAATTGTTGGCCCAATCTGTTCTGTGCTCTTCAAGCCATCCATTAGATCTTCAAACAATGGAGTGTGTTTCTCATAAAGCATAACTGTTTCATGCTTATTAACTTGTTAATAAAGAATGAAGAGTTTAATAGGAAAAGCCCAGAATAATGCCCTTTCTTATGTTTTCAAGGAGAGGAAGGAATTTCTTTTGTGTCCTGGATGGAGATGGTTTGTCCTGCATGTGTGGCTTGTCCTGGACAGAGATGGTCACAGATTTGCCAAAGCTACCTGTAGTTCTAGCAACTTCAGAAGTCTAGTGGAAGTATGAACACATTATTTATGCACTCGGTGAGATGTGGTGGGAGCACAGCATTTTAGCTATGTGAAGCCCTCTGTTTTTTGTTGCACCATAACAACCTTTCTGCAGCAGTGTAGAGGAGAGTTCAGCCTTTTGAACTGTTTTGTAAAGAAAGCACTAGCACATTATGCAGCTTTGTTGCAAAGTGCAGTACAGGAAACTGAGTGTCAGTATTAATAAGGGCTGCCTGTATGCCTTAAGGGCAGCCCTGTACTGTCAGTTTTCTAGTAAACAGGCACTCAATAGGAATGATACTGAGATTATTTTTGGATCACTTATTCGGGCAAAGCTAGTTAACAGTTAACCTTATGGTATTTGTTGGTGGTCTCTCCCAGGGAGTTATTGCTGCATGTGTCCAGTGATGTCGTTTAGTGCACTGGACTGAATTTTATGCTGTGATGCATGTTTACCCACAAATGTAATTGTTGCATGTGACTTTAATGTGTATGTTCAACAGAGAGAGGTAACAAAGCAACAGAGAATGAAAAGGCAATACTGGAGATCTTATGTCCATAAACACTTAAAGTTTCCCATTTGGTAAAATGGAAACTTTGAAGATGGCTTTCTTTTGTTCCATGCAATCTTGAAGTCTTTTACCTGTTCCTGCTTGTATTTTCTCTGTCTCGGGGTTTCTTGCAATATCCGGTGCAGCCATAATTTTTCTGGACGTAAACATCAACTTTTATTTACCAGGTAAATTCTCCTCTTCTTATGAAATCAGACTTGATGGGTTTTTGGCTTTGAAGAGAGTTTCTTGATATTATTAATATTTCTTAAATGCTTTTTGATTCTCAGCAGCTAAACAAAGTTACTGTAAACTGGAGGGGCCAGTTGTGACTCTCTTCTGACCTTCTTGCTCAGTGCTTTTTTACCTTCCTGGACTCTTTTTTAAGTTTGTGATGGGAGGCCTGGCAGGATTTAGGGAAGGTGTCTTTGAGGTGATGGAGGATAGAGTGAAGGAAAGTGGGACTGGGACAGAGTGGCTTGAAAGACAAATGGACTTTGAAGGAGGAGCAATTAAATTTGTGGAATTCATAAACAGAATACACAAGAGGGAGACATATATGTTAGTCTAGACAGTAGGCTTAGGAGAGAACTGTGAAGCAAGGTAGAACTGTAGGATGTTTTTATTTGCATAACATCAGTGTATGTGATTTAATGCAAGTTTTCTGTCAGACTTGGCAATACTTTCTAAGAGTAGGTGCATCCTACAGCCCTGCTAAGAATAGACTGGGAATATTGAGGAAACAATGATTTAAAAAACAAAAATGGTGTCAAGGACAGTGAAAAAAGTGTAGTAGAAGAAATTATAGGGAAGAAACAACACTACTGAAAGTCAAAGGAATAGCAGCAAGTGGAGGAAAATAATAGCAGTATTCATAGAAAACTGGTTGCTGTTCACCACTGTTTGTCACTCCAAATGTTTTAGAAAGTGTAATGGAAGACTTTTATGTATTGGAATAATAATTAAAAAAAACATTGACAAAGTTTCCCAATTTATCTCAGTTGACAAATAATAGTCAGCTTTGACAGGGAGATCTATATGTACTTAATACCTGCAAAAATAATACAGTCTTTCACAAATAGTTCTTTTTTTAGACATTTGCTTCCACTACAGTGTACACTTGGCTTCTGGAGTATTCTGGTTTTCCCTAGGGAGAGACTACCTTAATGAGATTAAAATATTGGTCTTTTATATTAAAATAAAAAATTAAAAAAAATCAGTGCATAAACCAGTCTCTTTTAACATTTTTTTGTTTGTAACAATCTCAATAGCAACAAGACAGTGTTTAAGATTTTAATACATGAAGTTACCTGGGTAAAGAGTAATATTGCTTTTCCCAGAGAAACTGTAGTTAAGTGCATTGCACTTTTTCTTTAAAAATATTCTTAATAATTGAGCATGCATATTCTAATCAATGTGAAGAACTGTTTATCAATGTTAACTTCGAATGGGATTTTTCCTTTTATTTTTCTTGCTTTTAGATATGACAGATTGACAAAGTCTGTTATTATGGGTGTAATGCTGGCACAAATAATTTTCAGGTACTAGGAGTAACAGATACAAATTGGATTTAAGAAAGAAGTTTTTTATTGTGAGGGTGGTGAGACACTGGAACAGGTTGCTCAGGGAGGTTGTGGATGCCCCCTCCCTGGAGGGGTTTAAGGCCAAGCTGGATGAGGCATTGAGCAACCTGGTCTAGTGAGAGGTGTCCTTGCCCATGGTAGGGGGGTTGGAACTAGATGATCTTTAAGGTCCCTTCCATCCCAAATCATTCTACGATTCTATGGTTTCACAGGTTTTTGTTAGATCTTCGTAACAGGAAAATACTTTAATCCTTGTGGAGAGTTCAGTCTCTTAAAATAACCATGTAACTCTAATGTGACCCAGTGCTAATGCTGGCATCCACTTGTATTTTTTCAACACCAGTTTATCTCATCATCATGGATTTTCTCTTTGTTGATACAGTTGACGCACTATGTGACTTACAGTAGGGCTCAAATTCCTCTGTGCAGAGCTGAGAAAAGTGAAAAATCAGTGGAATGAGAAAAGTGAAAAATCAGTGGAATGCTTGTAGTTTTAGGTGATGTTATTGCTGAAAATGTTTTGATGCCTTTAGAGAGAAGAGGTGTTCAAGCAGAGCAGAATGTAAGTGTCATATTTATTTCCAAAAGCATCACTTTTATTTTTGGAAGCATAGCAGGTCTCATAGGATTCATTTTACAGGGAAAAATACATAAGTTCATTCCCCCATTCTTGCCACTGTTTCTGTTATTTTTTCATCTCTTCCTGTCCTGCTTTTAAAATTAGACTTCTAAGAAGTCTTCCAAAATGTAGCCACTGTGGACTTTGTTCATTAGATCTGCTCTCCTTGCTCATGGAGCCTTAAGGTAGAGGCCTGAAGTTGCAGGCAATTGAATTGATGACTTGGAAACAGGTGAATTCAGTAGGGTGTCCTTTTTACTATGCAGTTCCCTGATTACCAGGAAAACAACGCATCATATTTCTCAAGATTGCTGGTCCTGGTAGTAAGAGGATCTCCATCTCTGTCCTATCAAATAATCAACCTAGATCCCAACTAGGGAGTGGAAGTGAAGGGATGATGATGTCCTCCTCAGGAATTTGGTTTAAAAGCCAGGAAGGTGATGCAGGAGGTGATGATGATAGTTTGTTTATGCCTATGGCATTGACTATTCTGTCATTAATCTTCAGAAAATTGTCATTTGTAAAAATACCTGGAGAAAAAAAACCAAAAGAGGTTAATGCCTTACAGCCTACTTTTTGACCCATAATACCACATAAATAATTTTACATAGAATTAATAATGTAGAATCTGGTGTTTGCAAGCAAGAGATTTGAAGTTAAAAAAAATAGGTAGTTTTGTTAAAATAGGATGTTCACACTAGAGAAATTTTGGTTTATTTTCAAACAAAACAGGAGTTTCTTGTATTTAATGGATAATAAACATTCTGTTTGCCACAAATAGTCTCATGTAAGTAGGCATAGCTATTCTGTGTATGGTCGGAGATACTTTTGATTTTTAAGTATCATAATCATTCGTAAATGTGAATTCTCCTCTTGCAGGTACAGTTTGTGCAGTGTTACAGCATAAAACTCCAGGCATTTTGATTTATGTATTTTTGCTCTATGCATACTTCTGTTGATACAATCCTGCTTACACATGCAATGAAATTAAGAAGCGATGGAAATATACAAGTAGCAACAGTGCTGTGATGAAGTGCTCTTAAAGTAAGTATGCACAAGTAGAAGTGTCTGGAGATATAAAATATTCAGAGGGTTGAATTAATGACTGGGAACGAGGGTTTGATGTTCTGAAAGTTTCTTTTTAAAAAATTAATCAATTATGGATTAATATAAAGCTGTTTGATTAGCTGTCAGCAGTGGGTGTTGTCTCTGCAGTGGTGAGGGAAAAAGCTGGCATGAGGCGGCTGTGAGCAGGCTATAGGATCTAGGGAAGGTTGCCTCTACTCTGGACAGACGGTTAGGGAAGTAATGAAAGCATCTCCTGTTGCTCTACAGCCCAGGGAGCAATTCCGGGACCAGGGTGCAGGCGGCCCTGATGTGGACAGTGCTGGGATTTCTCTGGGCTTCACTGCAAAGAAGTGTTTTCTTGTTAGCCCCAAGCCAGCAAAGCTGCTGACTTGCATCTGCCATGAGTTTGCTGGTTTGAGGTAAAACAGAACCCATTTTCTGTTCTGCGATTTTTCTTTTTAGCTTTAAGCCTCTTCTAACTCTCTGAAGCTCTCTGAAATTAACAGCATATTGTGCAGAGGCTGTTCTCAGAGTGGTAAGACCTATGTGTACAGTTAATGCCAACTAGTAGTATACAGAGGGGCTTCTGCTTACACTTCCTGCTGTAACAGTCAAGGTCAGCTCAATTTTTTACTTGCTCCCTTGGAGGATTGGAAGTGGAAAAGCATGGGGAGGTTGCTGCTGTGGGGAGGAGTAGACAGGACAGGTGACCTAAAACTGGCTAGTAGAACATTCAATCCTCTCTGCCCCATGCTCAATATAAAAGTAGAGGGTTCGAAGGGGTCAGGGTCTTTCTTCAGTTGGTGGCATCCAAGTAAGACTCTGTCTGTATGCCTTTGATCCGGATATGGACATTTTTGCCTCCAGATCTGGAATCCAGTTCCAATTTGTTGCTGAATACAGTCTGGGACTGTGCCTGCTGGTGATGTGATCATCATCCTGGGAATTTGATATGGTTTTGCATATATTATGTATATATTTATATAACCTTATTATCTTTTTATTATTTTATCAATATTGCATTAGCTTATTTTTTTCTAAACTCCTAAGCACTGAGCTTTGGAGTCTGGATGCTCATTTTAGTGAAGTCTCAGCTGCTACAATTTTTTCTTTTACAATTCTTTGTTCTCACTACAGAACTAACTCTTCACACTTCAGATTTCCATCAAAAAATTACAGTCAGTTTTAATGAGGATTTCTTTCACAATAATCTGAATGTGGTTTCCCTTTTTTTTGGTTTATGTATTTAAGACCAGTCCTAGAGAATGGTCTAAATATAAGACACATTGTCAATGAAAGTCCCTGTAAAGTTCTGATCTTTCTGGGATGTATATGCAAAATTAAAGCATGAATTTTATGGATAAACTTTGTAAAACTAAAAAGGGATAATTACTTTTAATGCCCTCCACCAGAGCTGCCATTTTATTGATGCTATTCAGCAGAGGGCCCAGCTTACAGCAGAGTTTGTTAGAGAACATTGGAAACCAGAAAATTTACAAGTTATGAAGCATCCTGATAAGTTTATTTTATAATGAAATGTTTAAAGCTTTCTGTTGTAACTGAAATAGTTATAAAGTTTACATCACAGGGCTTCAGTCTTTCACCTTATCCATATAACAGCATACACTGATTGTTCCAAGTTAGCACTGATTCAAATCAGTGTTTTCTGGATTGTATGACATGATGGTATCAGTAAATAATTGGAAGAAATATCTTCAGGGTATATATGATATATTTTATTTTGGTAGTAGAAAAACCTCAGACTTAAAGTTTTTTTTTAATCTCTAGCATGTATCATCATATTTTTGTGTAAGTTTATATTTTTACTATTGCTGCCCCAAAGACATTGCAAGCACTGACCAGATGCTTCTTCAGCCTTTTTCACTGTGTGACCAAATCAGAAGTTTTCAGCAGTCACAGCTTAAAACATTTTGTCTCTTTTGTTGATCCATACCAATCTGGAATTTCTTTTTATTTTAACTTCTCCATCTGCCAGACATCCAGAGTACTCAGTTTGTGTCTTCCCAAAATAACTCAGGGAAAGATGCTTTGCTTGAAATTCTTTTTCCAACTGATTATGAGTCAACCAGGTTCTAGTGCAGGAGGAACCATTTCAGAGACCCAACTCTAACTGTCCTGATGCAGTAGTGGTGTCTGGCCCTTGGGCAAGTAGATGTGAAAGAAACAGTAGAACCGCTACCCCAGCACTCCAGAGCTTCTTTCTAGAAGTTTTATGCATATTTCTTTTAATTTCTCCCTCTGGACATGTCTCAGGGAGTCGCATCAGAAGACAATGAAAGATTGGTTCCACTTAGTTGTCAAGCTGTCAAGTTTTAAGCTAAATACAAGTAAAGTGATTATAAAAATATATAATTATATTATATAAATATATAATTATATGTTATATATATAATTATGCAATTGACTGGAACTGTAAAATGAAGTAGTATGATTTTTTGCTAAGTATTTTGATGGCAGAGGGTAAGGGGAAAAAGATTACTTGTATAATAATCATAATCATGTTACCTGAGCTGTGCTTTGATACACTTACATTAAAACATATCTGCTGAAAAGTAAGAGGTAAATTTCAGCCAAACCAGTACTGCTGTATGCTCCTCAGTTACTCATTTCTATAATATAGTCTAGTTCTGATTCAGGAGGGAGATGTGAGGAAAAATGGGATGTAAGGAAATGACAGAAATTTTAGCACAGTCTTCAGGAAATTGAGGAGCAATCTCATGATAATTCTCTGAGTTTTTTGATAATTTATGATTTCTTATGATTGATGTTAGGGAGTGTATAATGTTTTTAGTAAGTTTAGTAAAAATATTTTGTATTTTGGGAAAGGGAGATAGATCTAAGTATTACTTTTCTTTGACTCATTTCTTAGCTGCTAAATGTTTCCTTTCATGGTGTAACCTTTCAAAGATCAGCAAAGGAAGTTCTAATAAGCCATGAGACTGCTGCTACTGGTTTAATGTAATTCTCTTTGTAGTGAAGGTAGGAGCAGAAGCAGAAAACTGCAGCTAATTCCTCACTGGATGGAGAGAATGCCTATACCCTAAATGCAGTACCATGGAAAAAATTATGGCAGGGAATGGAATTAACTGATTATTTGACACGAGGACCTTATCTTACTGAAATTTTGTAATGTGAAAGTATGCAGGAATCTGTCCACAGTGGAGAAAGCATTTTCCCCGAATGTGCAAAAAATGTTCACTGCAAGTGGCAAAGTAAGCCAGAAGGTGCATGTATGGGTCGAAAAGCATTCTGGATGCACAGACATGGATTAACAAGATCTGAGCTACTGGAAGATGACTGTGCTGCTGTACAGTAATAGAAAATATCTTCAAGTCCAGTTTAACAAACTTCTCAGGGATAATGTTGGCAATGGGGAAAACTTGATTTACAATGAATGTCATTTATCAGGGAAAGGTATCTTGTTGATGAGAAGAAATATTTTCCTTGCTCCAAGTGGGGCTTTCAAATGTTGTTGGTAGATGAGATGTTGAATCTGAGCACATTTAAGGCAAGGAGGTGATTGAGAACAGCTAGCACATCATAACCAATGACAAATCATGACCAGCCTAATTGCCTTCTATGAATACTGGCTCTGTAAACAAGAGAAGTGCTGTGAATGTTGACACAGATATCTGCAAGCTGTCCAAAATATTCTTCAGTAGCATGCTGATAGACAAATTTGGGATTGATATATGTTGGTCGGATTGCTGCATTTGATGCTGGTGATCAGCATCCAAAATGCAATTGAGAGGTGGTGTCCTTCGGGAACTGATGGTGGAGGACAATGCTGTTTGATGTGATTTCCTTCATTACTTACATACTTGCTTGGCAATTGCTGGACTCTTGGCCAAGCTTGCTTAGCATCACTGTACCTGTTCTATCTCCACCTTTGGTTCTCTGAAACTGAGCAGTCTGTCAGTAAGGCTGCTACCTTGGCCTGCCTAGTTATTGTGCTCAGTGGCTGCCTCCCTTTGTTTTGCAGAGCTGCCTGTGCTCTTAGACTTCAGTCCTGCATTGAAAAACCATATGTTGTGCTGAGTGGGGTGTTGGTCTAGATGAAGTCTGGAGATCCCTTCCAGCCTACATGGTTTTGTTACTCTGTGAAACGTGGCTGTGCGCCAGGTCATCTTGCTTACAACACTCATGGAGCTTTAAATCATATTGACAGCCTTGTGTACCTTTAGTTGTTGATATTTAGTTATTTTTCTTAAATTAGATATGGAATCTCAGGCAGCCATCAGTTGAAGTAAATATGATAATGGTGAGCTTCATTCTACTTTCTCTCATCATGAGATGTAGACAAAGAGAAATGGTTGAGGCTCTTCAGCAGATTTCAAATTAAATACCTCAAGATGACTGCAGGAAGGACAACCTCTCACTCTCGCACAGCAGCAAAGGACAAAACTCTGCTAACTATGCTAAGCTACTTGTCTAAGTGCACCTAGCAAGCTCAAAAGCACTTGAAACCTACATACCATACCTGGCTATAAAGTAAATACTTGCACAAATTCAGACACTAGAGTGTTCTGAAAGTTCAATTTTCCCAGTCAGTAGAAGATAAATTAGTCCTTTGTTGCTTAAACCAGGCCGGTGAGGCAGAGGATGTGCTGCTTATCCTGCTTCCAACAGCTTGCAGTCCCTTCCAGGAGCTTGGAGCAAAGGTGCCTGCAGCCACATAGCTGTCTACCCTGATGTCAAATCTGTAAGTTGTTAGTGCACTGTGCAGCAGGTTCCCTCTTGATCCTTGAAATCTGTCCCACCCCCTGTGCTCAGACCTAGCATGGAAGTGACTGGGCCACATTCACATCCTGTTATCTCTGCAGCTTTGGGACTAAGGTGACTGCTTTCTCCTCCTGGAGAAACCACTTCCACTGGCTTGTGATGGAAATGAAAATGCATGTGCAAAGAGAATATAATTTGGATACTATTCACTGTTTTACTGCTGGCACTAGCCGTGCCAGGCAGGGTGGAATTGTTCTGCTTTTTGCTGTGTTACCTTAACTCTGCTCCTACACAGTGCTAATTATAATCCTGATATGATCTAATTAAAAACCATTTTCTATACTCCTTGATTGATTCTATAGCCATGAAGCAGTGAAACCTGAGCAGGCCTAGCAGCTTGGGAGGATCCCTACCACACACTCCAACACTGGTGAGGGGGGAGAATGGCTAGGAATAAATGCGATTAGTAATTATGGATACTGTCAGTAAAATCTCAGTATTAAAAATTATGCTTCCCAGATAATTCGTCTTAAGAAGCAGATGTTGTGCTTATGGTGGTCTGCCCAAAAATAGGCAGCTGTGGGTAGTTTTGGGGGAAGATGACTATTCATGCAGCCATTTTTGTATTTGAAACTATTCCGAGTAAGGGAGTCACTCCACTTGTAGTACAGTTTCTAATTCCAACTAAAACAGAAATGGATTTTAATCTACATTTGAATATTGCATGCTTATTTGTTTTCACCAGAGATCTGTTATTGATTGATTTCTTGAATAGTGTCCCTTGCTGGCAGAATTGCTTTCTACCAGCTAGCATCTGTCTGCTGGTTGGGGGTCTCTGGGTTCATATCCTTACTTTCACTGACACAAATAGGATGGCTTAGCACATCTTTCTTTTATTGTCACTCCCTCCGTAGTTCTCCGCCTTCGTAAACCCTTCTGTCTTTTCTCTTTCTTCTTCTCCCCTTAACTTCTCACTAGTGAAGCTAACAGAGGAGGTTGTGTGGGATGAGGAGTAGAAAAAGGGGGAGAGAAAGTGAAAGGGAGAGTGAGAGAGACAAAAGGGAGAATGTGAGAGGTGAGGAGGAGGTGGTAATGAAGGTGGAAAATAGAACAAAGAAGGAGGGGGAGCAGGTGAGGGAAAAGGGAGATTAAATAAGGAGGGCATGAGAAGGGGATAGACTCTGCTCCTAGTCTTCGAACTGGAGATATGGCTGTCATTATTTCATGCTCACAGGAGTCGTAATTAGAACAAAAGTTAGTCCTGAACCTCTTCTGCCAGGCAATTAATTTTCCAAAGCTGTAACAGCGCCATTGTTATTTTATTCTAACCTGTATGAATAACTTGTAGTTACTGAATATGTTAAGCCAGTCTGCCCACTGGTCAGTGTGGAGAACTATCTCCAGGGACTATCACTTTTTCTGTTGATGTATAGCCAATTTTTTTAATATAAACAGCCAATTAAAAAAATTAATCTAAGAGCCTTTGCATTGTAGGTACCTAACTATGTGTCTGCTCTTATTTGGTATAATTGAACTTCTAAGGACTCACTAAATCATTGCCAGGTGGAAACAAACTTTGTGGCAAATAGAAAGCATAGCTAAGAATGTGACTTCGCTGTTTCTCCACATTCTTATCTGTTTGACCATTCTGTGATTGTCTTGTACACAATCCCTTTCTAGGGTATAGAAAAGTTGAAGGAAACTAGTGTTTCTCCCAGTGGCAGCCTAGAGATGATGGGTGGATGTTCACAGACTGTCCTTTTTCTGTTTAAGGCCATACTTATTTGGCCTTTTGGCCAGGAAGGCTTAGCATTGCCAACTGTTTGTGCAGGATAGAGATGGCAGGAGTTAATGTGGGGAGCATCTCTGCTCTGCCAGTCGCTACTGAACCATCTTCCATCCATTTTCCTGTTCTTTGTTCTGTGTTGTGCAGCAACAGGAACATTTGGCTCATCATTTACTGCTGCTATTTATTCAATAATACACAGTATTGATTTCATCCATTCAAGATTTCTTTGAATATGATGTGCACTGAACAGTTATTCACACCCAGCCCTCCCAAAACAACTTTATGCTACTGAGCAATTAACATGGAAAGTGTGTTTTTGTGCTTTTCTGTAGTTGGAGTGATGTCTGGGGAAATACTGTGATGGAGAAATTCTGTGTTGAGGTAATTCTAGAAATTTTGTTCACATCAGAAGTCCCCAAACTGTACTTTATATAAAAATGTTTTAATGAGTTGCCATATCTAGTACATTAATCTGTCAAAGTGAAGTGCATGGGAGTACATTATAAATCCCAGGGTGGAATTGGGGGACCATGTTAGAGGTGATGAACTGTTTTCATGGTAGGAGGCATGGGTTTGTTTCATCATACCTTTCCCAATACCATTGCAGGTTCTACTGGAATAAGAATTAAATAAAATCTTAAATAAGGGATTGTGATCTTATTTAGCAATAGAAATGCCTTTATTTTATACTTAACTTGAAAGATTGTGCTGTAATAGCATGTTCTGGTATTTTCCCTTCATGAACTGAAAAACAGAACCAAGAAACTGAGGTTTCCTGGTGAGCTGTGCATGGACAAAACTACATTTTCCTCTTGTGAGGAATGTCTGTGAGGACTTCTCTGTTGTTACTGTTGCTTGTGTTGCTTTAGTACCTAGGAGCTGTAGACTTGAGCTGGCATTCTTCTTGGAGTGGTACACAAAGAATGCCACAGAAAAGAGTTTGTCTGAAAGATACTATTGTCTAAACTTTGATTCATTAGAAGTTCCATATCAAAAAGGAGTTAGGGAATGGCAGTTTAGGAGAAGCAGATGATTTTCCTGATCCTTTAGGTCTGAGTCTGTTGGTTGGTATGATCCTGTGCAGAATGAGAAATGAAAGTCCAAGGAAAACAGTAAAATTCCCCTAAAGAAATAGTGTATGCGTATGTAAGAAAATTGAGGTCAGGAGCAATAGAAATTAAGCTTACAATGTTCAGATTCTTTAGTTCAACTTTTACTAAGTAGGTTCACCAAAATTTTATGGCACTTGTTCTTGGAATTCCACCTGTGTCCATATATGTGATATCTGCACCTAAATTATTCATGTGATGAATATAGAAGAGAATTTCAGAAGATGATGCAGTCTGTCTGATACCTTCCTCTTTTAATTCCTATAGAGGAAGGCAGGTATTTCTAGATTTGCATATTCTTCTATAGTAGAAGAAATTAAATGCCATCATCTTTAGATGAAAAAATAAGAGATAAATCTATGCATTGTCATTCTCCAAGTAGAAAGAGGTAACAAGTTATCTAAAAAATCAGAAGAAAATTAGTGACTTAGTAAATGACAGCAAGAATTGCATTTAATTGATTAATGCAACCTATTAAACGAGAAGATAGCTGGGAACTAAACTATGAGGATGACGTCCACAGCTTGTTTTTAATTTAGATTTGTTACACATTTCCACTTACTATGGTTATGAACTCTGATTTATAATTATCTAAAATAGTAATGTATTTTTTGGTAATACTTGATATGTAGTTGGATGAAAAAGATTAAAACTTTTCAAAGACTGTTAACAAAGCTGCCTTGTTCAAGTTTTGTTAAACAGGAAAGAAGTTGCACGATTTTTCCTCTGCAGCATTATTAACACCTGTAATAGTAGAGACAAGAATAGCAATTGCTTTACCAATGTATTTATTTTCTCACCTGTTTGCATTTCTAAATTTGCCAGCTCACTTATTGCTGCAGAAGATACCTTTGAAACTCCAAGCAGTCAATTGCATGCAGTTTAAATTTAAGTGGCTTATTCTTACTTTTCTGGTATCCTAAAAAGAGAATGTGTTCATCTACAAACCATTTCTTTTACTGATACACTAACAAGATCTCAAATGAGGGAGCAGTAAAACATTTATGTTGAGCGGGGAGTGATTAATTGTCTGGTTCATACAAGTATAGCCATATCCATTTCAGAATGTTTTTACTCATTTATTTGAGTAAGGGCTTAAAATGTGTTGAAACTTTTCCTGAAAAACTGTTACTGTACTTCTGTATGTAAGTTACATGAAATTTTCACATGCAACATTCAGAAAGATGTAAACATGGGAGATTTTAAAATTTGGTAGCAGAAGAAATCTTGTAATTTCAATCACTTTGTGTGCTACACATACTGGTCTGAAGAGTTGTTTCAACATGGATAAAAGACATTCCTTTATTTTTCAAAGTTAGTATAAAAAGTGATCTTGAAGGTTCCTTCGAATTCAAGCCATTCTGTTGTTCTGATTCAATGGTAAATCATGAGATTATGTACCTGCAGTGGCTGCTAATTGTCCACCATCTCTCCTATGTACTGTCTGGGACCTCTAGTATCATCTTGTGCATGCACTCTCCCAAGCCACATAGGCAGTTTAATCCATAGCTACTTATTACTATTATAAACTAAAGAAGAACAAAGCAACCTTAAACATTAGTTATCTTGACTGCTAGACAATTGCTTTCAGAGCTAAAACTAAATCAGCTCAGGCAGGGCCAAGACAAACTCAATTCCAAATTAATAAATGAAATATTTAAATATAATCTTTTCTGTGGAGCATTCTTTTAAAGTAAATATTTAGCTTCTGTTTATAACTACTTTAAGGACATTGAAGTAATTGGAATCTTGACTGCTTTCATTCCATGTGAAAAGGTGTAAGTACATGCTTATTGCACTTTATATGCAGTTGACATATAGATATATGTCATATATGTCATATTCTGTACTTGTCTCAATTTTATGTGGAGTCATGGCTAACTTTAGTATTTTTTCTAGCTTACAGAAATGAGTTTTACTAAATTAACCTTTTCATCACAGTATTTTCTGAAGTGAGGATTCACTGGATAGCTGAGCATTTTAATTGTGGATTTGAGCCAAGGAGTTTGGATTTCTTGAAAACATAAGTGTTTTCTTTCATTCTTTATATCCTGTGATTTGAATTCTGTAAGAGAAGTTCAGCTGTTTTATTGCCTTGAGTCTTATATTCATGTGCAGTGAAAAAAAAAGAATAATTACTATTTTTAACAACAATTGAAAGTAATTTCATATTGGGCAGGACTTCCCTTGATGTGTTTTAAGTGAGTCTCTAACCTTAAGAACATCAAAGAATTTGGTGTGTCAGTGCAGTGCATTTGAGGTCATTACTGAAATGAGCACTGAAAGTCTTTCTCAGTTTTGGTCAGATAAAAATCTCTGCCATATGTTTATGAGCTTTCGGGCACAAAGTTAAGCAGGTATAATTTTGTTTGTTTGTACAGTCACCACTCTCAAAAGAGCTGTTTTAAGTGACTGTCTCTGAAAGATCTAATACATTATAGACTTTGCTGCGATGTCAGATCTAGAAACAGAAAATTTCTAACTTATTAATGAATAAAGAAGGAAGTAAACTAAATAGAGCATTATTGGCTTGCCTTGGTGGAAGCTTGCTAATGCATTTAATATTTTCCAAATAGAGAAGAAGAAAATTAAGCAGCAGAGCTACTGCAAGATTCTGCAAGATTCCGCAAGATTCTGAAAGTGCTAAAAATTAATACATTACAGAAATGCTCTGACATTGTAGTTCAATTTTTTTGTCTTTTTCCTATATCAGCATTTGTACTGTCACCTCCTATTCCCTTTTTATTTTCAGCACTTGCAAAGATTTAAGCTTGAAATTTTATCTTTCGTCTCTCCACTCGTCTCTCTAAATCTCTCTTGTTGTGTGAATCCATCTCTGCTCTCCTTACAAATAAAATGCAAATTATATCCTTGACAGAGCTAAACACTTATCTAAGTGAAATCAGAATATTTGAAGGTTAGAACTGAGATTCACTTTGTATTTGAGAAAATCACAGGATGCAAAGTTACTTTTGGCTCTAAAAATGTACATAAAAACATCAGAATTTCAACTCAGAAGAAATATCCTTTTTCTAAATTAGGCTTTCTAGATACATTTTGTAGTGTTTGTTCAAGGACATAAAAGATGATAATAAAAATTGAACAGCAGATACTCAGTATTTTTGTGTTTTCTTATGGTAATGTGTTGGAATTTGTAGGAGTCAAATACTTGTAATTTAATGAAGGCTCAAAACCAGTGGAGAATGCCAACAGAGGCAGGATGAGCACTGCAAGGTTTGTGGAAAGTTTGCTGGTGATGCCAGGCGCGACAGCAGAATTGACAAGAGGATGGGTGGTTCACTGCATGCTCAAGTTGAAGTGGGGGAGCTATTCATAGCGTTGTCAGTGATGACACCACGAACAATAAACAAATGTGTTCTACTTCAGTCAAGAATTCAAAAGCCTTTTCATGAACTTAATTAAGAAACTTTTTGACAGTGAGGACATACTAATTGTCTGTTGCATCCTTGGAGAAGGAAATCAAAAGAACTCCACTGAAATTCAGGATTTGCAAGCAATCAGCCTTCCTACCTGCCAACATTTGAAAGCTAAAAATAGGAAGTAGACTGCAGAAGGGATTTAACAGTTCTTTTTAAGGAATTTCCTCTGCCTGCAGACTATCTGAAATTTCTCTAAGGGATTTTAGTAGAAGAAAATAAAGATACAACATTCAAAAACATTTTGCTGGAGTTAATGGATTCTGGTTTTTTTGGAGAACATAAGCTTAGTTTTTAAAATTCCACTATGATTCACATTTATCTAGAGTTTTTGACAGGAGGGGTGGAGAACTGTTGCATTAGAATAGTGAGAGTCTTCTTTGTCAAAGAGGGATAGCTGACTTTTTTTCAGTACAAGAAACTGTTTTCTATGAATTTGAAAGTTTTAAGTAGTGTGAATTGTTAATGGAATAGAACCTGATTTTTTTCTTCTTATGAAACTAATTGCCATTTTCCATTGGGACGAATGTTAAATGCCCACATAGGAGTCTTTATCTATAAATCCTGTACATCATAAAAGTACAAATAAATTTTCGTACTTCTAAATATTTCAAGCATGCTTATCTAGGTGCTGCAGGAAAAATATTAAGTAATTCTTTGTAGATACTACAAGTAAGAAAATAGGGCAACATTTTTAGCATTTTTCAGAGAGCAATGTAATATTTCAGAGCTTTCACTTGCTTGTATTCAACAATATCCTGTCAAGTTCAATACAGAGTATCTTCCATGGAAGATGGTATGGTGCTATAGTTGGTGCCTAGTCTAATAAGTAACATGGGAATGTTACAGCTCCAGTTGGCTTTACTCATGCATCTTTACTCATTATAATTACATAGATACAGAGCACTTAGAATCACAGAATCATAGAATGCATTGAGTTGGAAGGGACATCTTACACTACATCAAGTTCCTCTTGAGAGTGGCAAGCTATGAAATACACAGGGTTGGTGAGACATGAGGAAAAAAATCCAGATCTGTAGTCAGTAACATATTGCTCAAGGTGTTTTAGATAGAAGATACCTGAAGGAAAATGGCCCACCACTAAAAGCTTTTTAATATAGTGGTGAAAGGCAGGATAAGCACTAAAGGATGGGTGATGAAGTGACTGTCCTTGGAAGCAGTGTGTGCATTTTTAATGATGAGGGTGATTCAACTGGGAGGTGCTGATTTTCTCACACCGTTCTCTGAGCAAGCCTTGCATCTTCTCTTAAAGTTAATACATTATACAGCCTCAGATCCCATCAAGACAATCAGAGAATCACAGAATATCAGGGATTGGAAGGGACCGCAAGAGATCATCTAGTCCAGTCCCCCTGCCAGAGCAGGAACGCCCAGACCAGGTTATATAGGAAGGCATCCAGGCAGCATTTGAATGTCTCCAGAGAAGGAGACTCCACAACCTCTTTGGGCAGCCTGTTCCAGTGTTCTGTCACCCTCACTGTGAAAAAGTTTTTTCTTATATTTCTGTGGAACCTTCTCTGTTCCAGTTTGCACACATTGCCCCTTGTCCTATCATTGGAGGTCACTGAGAAGAGCCTGGCTCCATCGCCCTGACACTCCCCCTTTATATATTTATAAATATTAATGAGGTCACCCCTCAGTCTCTTCTCCAATCTAAAGACACCCAGCCCTCCCAGCCCTCATAAGGGAGATGCTCCAAACACTTCATCATCTTTGTGGTTCTGCGCTGGACAATGCTAAACACTACCTGAACTCCAGAAATAAGATAATTTTTTTCTTATTCTATTCCCTTTTTTTTTAACCCCCCGCCCTCTCCCCCCCTTCCATCCCCACCTGCAAGGATGGACAGAAGGGACCACCTTTAAACCTATTGTCTAAAGTGAGATCTCCAAGGGTTTTATGTCAACACGTCACAAGGATTTTATTTGTCTCATATTGTAGATATTCCTAAGTTGGAAGCAGCTGTTATCCAGCAACTAATTGACATGTTTTATGATGTAGTTAAGACTCACACCTTTAATATGTTTCATTGTATGTGCTGGCAATATTTCCAACATAATGTTTGTAACCATTCTCACTCATCAGTCATATGTACCACCAATCATGACTTCCCGGTAATAAGCAGGTACTGATACAAAAGGTGTAAAACCATGCTTCCATGTTCCTCCAGGCTAAACCAGTAATCTTTCCAGTCTCCAAACAGTGTAATGATTTGGCTGAAGAATCTATATGAAACAGCAAATATAATGTAACAATAACATAAATAACAATATAATGTAAATAATATACTACGTGGATTTCAATTCGAACTTCTTATCTAGGGATGCTGTCATTTGAGTTTCTTGCACTCTGCTTCTTTCCAATCATTCTCAGATATATTTTGGTCTTCTACCGATCTGTGAGAAAAAGAAATTGTAGTAGGAATGGCAGTGAGTACAGGCATATAATCTGGTAAAAAAATAATCTCCTACATCTCAGAAGAAAAATTCCTGTCTTTCCTTGAGTGTGCCATATCCAAAGCCAAGTCCTGAAGTGTTAGAGATAGCTTCTCAAGTTAGTACAATCCGTGCAAGGATGTTTTATCTCCCATTTTTTCTTTGAATATCCCTGTTGAGGGATTTATAGGCAAGGTTCCATGGGAG
>VZTY01021328.1:0-41908 GCA_013400935.1 Turnix velox | reverse complement strand
AACCCAAACTATTCTATGTATGTTTAGGAGGGTGTCACCTGCAGCTGCACCCACAGTTCCCCCAGACATCATGTACTGGGCCAAGGTCTGTGAGCAGGTTTCAATTCACAGCTTGAGGCCCAGCTGGCCATACCCTGGGAGCAGAGGGAAACAGCCTGACTTGAACAGGGATTGCCAAGTAACTAAGAGAGATGTGGAATAAAAGGCAAAAGCCATGAGCAGGGTTGCTTAGGAGGAAGGGAGCAATCAGGGTCGATGCAACTCAGGGCAAGGTTGGGGTTCAGCCCACAGCACCTTAATTCCTACACTTCTTTGCCTTCAAAGTGATGCATCTAAAAGAACATCACTTGCTACCTTGCATCCCATTGACTCTAGTGGAGAAGATCTGACAAACTATACTGGTACTGATGTGGTCCTGAATGATGGTGGTTCAGGCAGTTGAGCAGAGCAGTAGTGCTCCGTGAAGTGAGGGTGAGAGTGAGGGTGACAGAACACTGGAACAGACTGCCTAGAGATGCTGTGGAGTCTCCTTCTCTGGAGGAGACATTCAAAACCCATCTGGACAAGTTCTTGTGTGACCTGGTCTAGGTGTTCCTGCTCTGGCAGGGGGATTGGACTAGATGATCTCTTGAGATCCCTTCCAATCCCTGACATTCTGTGATTCTGCGAAATTACAGAGTTCTACAGCTCTGGGACTCAGAGCTGTGCACTGAATGAAGCCATGGGTTGTATGATGTCCACCTTATTTCCTTTAAATCCTAGAAGGGGATCTACAGTTTCAGAATTTGTAAACTGGCCTCTGACTAGCTCTGGTCTTACAGCACTGGCTTGTTTGAGCAATAACATTATTTCTCTCCTCTACTGAGCTGCTCACTGGCCTCATTAAGAAATCCATTGTGAAGGAATGAAAACACCAGATCTAATTTCTAAATGCTATTGCATGGGCCAGGATAGTTACAGCCCAAGTCCATGCTTTCTTCCATCAACTGCATTAATTTTTGGCTACTGCTTTTAAGCAGAGCTGCCAAAAAAATGTTTAGATCCCAGGGACATTTGTAAGCCCTGCAGGGCTCCCTTACCTCATTCAATCATCTTTCTCACACATGGAGATGCACATTTTTGCTGACTTCAGGGGCATTCACATACCCAGCAAATCATCTCTGTCTGATCCCATCTGAGCAGCTCCGTTTTTATTTATAATAATCCTTGAATTTACAAGGGAGTGTTCTAACATTCAGCTAACCATATTATTCCTAACCCAGATTTAAAGAAAAATGAGGAACAATTTTTGGAATAGAGCACACTCTAAGAAGAAATTGCTTAGGATGCTATTTTCCTCATGTATTGACTTAAAAATAGATAATCTGATGTAGCTGGCTTTCAAACTTGTGCCATTGATAAAAAAAATAAATAAAATTCTGGCTTACTTGGGGATTAAAAGTGGTTATGTAAATGTGAGTTGTTGTTATCTAGAATAATTAAGTAAAATACCCTAAACACAGCATATCCTTGATGAAGTGAAAGTTCCCAAATATGCTTCTTTAACAGCCTTTAAAGCAAATGGAAAAGAATCTTGGGACTCAGTTTCTGTTAACTGCCTACATGCATTTCAGTAACAAAACCATCCTGAACTGATTAGTTTATGCCTGAATTTTATCAAGCACATGTACTGGAAGGCAAAAATTTTCACTGGCCAAGTCAGAAAAATCAATATATTAAAAAAAAACCCTCTTTGGCCCAAAGTAAGGTGAAAAAAGAATAGCATGCTAGAAGGTGCACAGTTTTTTAGAGCATTTTTTGGCTTATCTCTCCTTGGAAATCCAAAGAGTTATGTTAAGTGATTCTAAATATGTGTTTGGAGCATTATAGAATCTAAGAAACAAAGTGCATCCAGTGCAAGCAGACAGAGAAACATGGTGGGAAGGTGGAGAGATGTTCAGTGAGAGAAGAGGAGGATTCCTGCCTCAGCATTACAGGGAAATATGCAGGTCCTTACCTTCAGGGAAACAGTCTTCAGGTTCCATCAGCTCCTCAGCAAACTCAGGGATCTGCTCCAGCAGTTCTGCAGGATTGGTCAAATCCACTGTGCTGCCTTCAGAAAGACTGATTTCATCAAGCTTGTTGGCAACAAGAGGAAAGATGAGGAAAACAAAGTGATCAATGTCCCCAAAGGAAGCAGTAACAGCTGGGTTTTCACACCAATAATCAACACCCCAGTTAAAGCCACCAACAACAGAGACATCATCATGCACTTAGTGCCAAATCCTCAAGGGACAGACAGCTTGACCTACCCTGAAGTGGACTAACAGCTAACCCAACAACAAGAAGAACAACATAAAATAAACAATGAATAAATAAATAAAATAAATAATCTATGAAAAAAATAATGCATTACATTAAACTTTCTTTTTTAATAGAAAAGAGAAGCAAACTGCAGAAAAACTGTGAATAGCCAGTGAATATTAGCATTAGATAGAAGCTTAGAATGACTGAACCACTCATGATTTTAAGGCTAGTATTACCTAAAGGGGGGAAGCAGAAGTGGAACCTCGCTCCTAAAATGCTGATGAATGAATTTGAGGACCTTGTTTTAGGTTCCTGTCTCTAGGACCTCATTCCTGAGGCTCCTCATACAAAACTGATGGGTGGAATCTGCATCTTGTCCATTGGGATCATGCTCTCTTCCCTGCTACCACAGCTTCTCCTCCAAGATGGGCAGAAGTCAACCTGTCACTAGGGTTGAAAGGGCTCATCCACCTTACTCATCCCATGGGCTGACTTGTTCCCACCACAGGATTCAGCCTCTGTCCTTTTGACCACACACTTCTGATTCCAAGGAGACACAGTAGAAAGGACACATGAATTTTTAAGTCTTTTCATTTTCTATTGCTTGCCTGAAACATTTGACACTGCCATCTATAGGGGTATTGTTTCAATTCAGCATTTCTCAAATCTTCCTCTAGAAAATGAGGACAAGAGTAATAATCCCACTCCCTGAAGCATCAGTTGTCTCATCTGTTTAGAACAGGAATCCTCATATAGATCTGGATAAAAATTTCTGGGGAATAGATTATTTTCAGAAATTGTTTTAAAGACTATGCAAAAAATTGGATTGAATACAGCAAAGGAACTTCATACAAATCTTAGGTTGCAGTTGGAAATCTGGCAGAAATTAATATTAAGAGAGATCCATGATTAAATAATTCACCCAATATGAAATAGAAATTTCATTTCAGGTTAAAAATTTCTCTTAGCAGAATGCAAACATTTTCTTTAGAATAAATTGGCATTTCCCTTACTCATGTCTTATTTCACTAATCCAAATGAAACATTTCTACTTTGTACTATCAAATTTTACTTTTTGCTTGAAATAGAAATTTCATTTCAGGTTAAAACTTTTTCTTAGCAGAATGAAAAAAAATTTCTTCAGAATAAATTGGCATTTCCCTTACTCATGTCTTATTTCACTAATCCAAATGAAACATTTCTACTTTGTACTAACAAATGTTATTTTTTAATTGAAATAGAAATTTCATTTCAGGTTAAAACTTTTTCTTAGCAGAACAAAAAAAAAAATTCTTTAGAATAAATTTCTCCCTACTCATGTCTTATTTCACTAATTCAAATTAAACATTTCTACTTTGTACTATCAAATTTTATTTTTTAATTGAAATAGAAATTTCATTTCAGGTTAAAACTTTTACTTAGCAGAACAACAAAAATTTCTTTAGAATAAATTGGCATTTCCCTTACTCATGTCTCATTTCACTAATCCAAGTTAAACATTTCTATTTTACACTATCAAAAGTTTTTTTTTTTTACTTGATTATTCAGCTTGGACACTAAAATGAAAGATTTAATATTTTTCAGCATTGCTTGCTGGTGCACTACTTGGCACCAACAGGCAACAAAGGTGGTCTCTTCTCTGGGTCATGTCAATGCAAAATAGCTATAAACAGGGGTCAGGAGAGGTGGGACACTCATTAAATGTTTTATGCTATTCTCTGAGGACCTAATGAAATATTTTTGTGCTTTATCTTCCAACAATATTGTCTCCATTTATAAAAAAAATGAAGACAATAATACTTACCCACTCTTAAACAGTCTTTGAGATGGGTTAGATGAGAAATGGCACGTAGACATAAAATACTATTTTCATGAGGATGATGGTGCTGGAGTTAGAGACCAGGTAGAGTTTTATATATTTATTATTAATGTGAAAATGAGCCTTCTGGTTTTCCAGTATACACAGTCAATGCAAAATTTATAGCTGAATTGAGAGAAATGCTGAGCCTGGGGTAAAATGGGCAAGATTAAGCATTCCAGCAATGCTTGTAAGCAGGGATGGAAACTACTTGTCTGCAATTAGCTGCAGCATCCAGGAGGTCATAGTCTTGGCTAAGGGTTTTAGTGCTTCCCTCAAAAAGTACTGCAAACAATTGAGAAAAGTCCTTTTAAAAAGGGAGCCAGAAGAGAAAACAGGTTGAAAACATGGGTAAGGCTTCTAAAAAAAATCTATATTAGGAATGCAGCTGTTGTACAGAGCCCATTTTCTCCAGACTACCAATGGTATGTAATGGTGGAAAAACTGTCACACCAAGTTTTAGCACAGTCAGAACTTTCTGATACTTTTTCATTAGGGAATGCATTTTAGTCATTATCTGTTAGGTGAGGAGACATCAAAACATGCAGTCCTAAATCACATATAGTTGTAGGATGTAAAAAATGGGGGATTACAATGAGAAAAGAAGTCTTGTTGGATATAATTCCTACCAATAGGCAGAAATCAAAGAAAAGTGTGACAATGTCAGCTTGATAGCATTGTCAAAGAGAGAGCTGTATTTAGCTGAGACAGGTTAGGAAATTCACAGAACACAATGTGGGGCGATTATAACAAGCTACAAGGAAAACATCTCAAAGAATCAAGAAATTTTTCAAGAGTTATTTAGCAGGAGGGGTTTCAAGAAAATTTTTGAATCCATCAGCGTCAAAGGGAGCCTGGGAACATGCAAGACAAAACAGACTGAATTTCTTCTGAAAAGCTTTCAAAGAAGAGGAGGCAGCAAATGTGGATTCAAAAAACACTAGGAGAAGGTTGAAGGGGCTGAACTGGACTAGAAAAAGGAGAAACAGGAATGAGAGAGGAGGGAAAGATTAGGAAAGCTTGTAGCAAAGAAGCAAAGGACACTCTTTGCCAAAGGTTAAAGGGATTAAGAAGGTTTTCATGAAGCCAGTAATGGAAAGAAAGGAGCTAGAGACATAACAATCGATGAGGGAGATGAAACTAATCAAAATTCAGCTCTCTAATAAAACTCTTTCTAAAAGAATCCAAAAAAAGGGATCAATAAAAAGAGGGGGTAAAGCCTATTAGTACTAATGCAAATGTAAGCAGAGAAATATCTAGAAAGCCTGAAACTCATGCAAATAAGAAGATCCAGACAAGGTGCATTGTAGGGCAGAAAGAGACCGAATGCATCACGTTAACACCCCATTAGCAATCAATAGTGAATGCTCATGGAAAACTGGAAAGAGCCCAGGAGAGCAGAGGTAAGTAAACACAACATTCAGCTCAGAGAAGACAAAAAGGGAACAATCATGGGAACCACAGATCACTAAACACTTGCTGTAGCCCCAGATTAAGTTAAATTAAATAAAGATTGGGAGGAGAGAAGGCAAGTGCCTTATCAAAGTGAGGTGTAAAGGCAGGGAGAGGGTCCTCCTGGCTGCTAAGGGTGTGTATGGTCCACAAACAGGGTGCAAAGAGGACAAGAGATGACAAAAAGGACAACACATAATCTTCTCTTTCAGGGAAGCATAACAGGCAGAGACAACAGGACCTGTCACAAGCTCCCTTTGGGAGACCTCCCACTCATGCATGAATTTATGCCACAAAGGTTAGTTTTTAAGGTGGTTTTTTTGGGTTGAGCAGCTGTTTTAAGTACAGAGCTTCCACACTCAACTCTTCTGTATAGTGGGTTTTTCAAAAAGCCTGAAGCAGCAAGAGCCTGAAATCTCATTGAAAGTTTGATGCTTGTTCAAGGCTTAACTCTCTTATCNTGAATTTATGCCACAAAGGTTAGTTTTTAAGGTGGTTTTTTTGGGTTGAGCAGCTGTTTTAAGTACAGAGCTTCCACACTCAACTCTTCTGTATAGTGGGTTTTTCAAAAAGCCTGAAGCAGCAAGAGCCTGAAATCTCATTGAAAGTTTGATGCTTGTTCAAGGCTTAACTCTCTTATCTCCCCTTCCTCTCTCTCTCTCTCCTATAAAGATCACAGCTTTAGTCTATCAAATTGACAGATGCCACATAAACCTTAAGAAAATACCTGGATGTCTATTATGGAAAAGTCTACTTTTGAAATAAATTCTAATTGGCTCGGATTCACCCATTGCTGTGTGAAGAAAATCCATCCTAAGGACCCAAATGCAACATAAACTTAGTCTTCAGAGGAGGAGATCTGTAGGGATTAGAAACAGTGGTATCTTCACTAAAATACAGAAGAGTTACTGAGTGATACTATCCTTGTGTTAGCCAGTAATGTTAAATTGGAGAGACTATTGAGACCAAAGAAGCAGAAAGGCAGAGAAATGTGGAGAGAATACAGCAAAGGGGGTCTTGACTCAAAGAAATGAGAGAGGTCCAGGAAAATTTCAATGGAAATCCTGGGAAACTGGAGTGATATTAAAAAAATTAGACATAATATTACATTGGGATATAGCAATGCAAAAAATATATACAAAAGCATCTTGTCTAGATCATGAGATTCTATTTTCTCTCTTTCTGGTCCTGTGAAAGTTGTATTTTTAATACTGTGATGACTTCAAACAATTTCAAAACAACTTCAAAAGGGAACAACTGAGGGAGTTGCAAAGGAGAAGATAAAAAAAGGCAAAGAAAGGTCACAGAAGAGATTCATTTCATTATTCCCTGTAAGTGAGTAAGAACAATGGTGTGTGATTTGAGGAGGCAAGGCAAAGACAAAAGGAATAAAACAACAGCCCTATTAAATTAAGTGATACTAATTCATTAAAAGAGAACGCTGGATGAAATTAGTAAAAGAGAGTAATGAAATGACACTTTAAACAAGAAAAAGGGAAAAAATAAAGGGCTTGTTATTAAGGCAATAGACTCAGCCTTGCGTTTTGGGTTTGTTTTTTTTTTTCTAAGCAAACAAGTTGTTCCCTTTGTTAAATGAAGAAATCTAAGTTGCCCATTATGTTTAAAACTGCACTAACTATTTTGCAGGGCAGAGGAATCAACTTGTTTGTTCTCTATCCACCTGTAATATCAATGATTCTATCTCTGTGGTGCCTTTGGGATGATTTATATGGGATGAATTATTAATCATATAGTGGTATCCTTCCTTGACATCGACAGTGTTTTTATTTGGGACACATTCAATGCTTCCTGTTATTGCCTGAGTCACTCAAATCCCTGCCTTTTGGGCATACCAGATCTGTGAAGTTACTTCCTCACAGTTGTTGGCTTTATTTGGCTGGTGGCAAGTTCTTGGGACATTCATCAAAAAGATGATCAGCTTGTCTCAGTGTGCCAGCACAAAGAATACTTCTGAACTCCAAGTATGTAACATCCACACAAGATCTGGCCCTCAAAAATAGCATCCTTTGGGCTCTGCTCTTTCATGTTGGCATTCACAGCCTCAAGTGAACTTCCGTTTGATTTCCAAGTCATCCCTGGATTCTTGCCATATTCCTCCACCTCTTTCTAAGCAGCTGCAAATAGAATCAATTATACTCTACTCTAGAAGGGTGACATTTGTGTCCCAGGAGCCTTTGAAAGTTGAGGGAGGAAATGGGGATTATTTCTTTATCACGATGGTGCTGAATATATCAAGGCTAGAATGTTCCTGCTTTATCGTGACATTTCGTTGTAGCACTGACAAAGGACATAGTCTTCCAGCCTCCAACTTAGCATCACAGGGTTTATTTATCTCACAAAGGCATTTCAACATGAAGGATGCCTAATCCAAGAAAAATTCCTAGAATGGTTCTTCTAATTTCCCCCTAGTTGCAATGCTTCATCTCATTATTTTAATGTTTTGTGTTTCTTTGCTGAATATTTATACTCTTTTTCATGAGAAAAATAGAAAATGATTGATTTTTCTTCTTTTAGAGCTCGTGGCCTTTTCTTTCTGCAGCTGAAGTGCAATATTCCAAGAATTATCCTGGCAAGGAGGATTTATCCTTAAAGATATGTGGCTAGAGGATTTCTGGCTGCTGTGAGTTGAATTACCTCAACTAAGAGCACAACTCCTGAGCTCCCTTTATAGTCAATGGAGAGAAAAACAGGTCCTTTTAAGAGATGATTCATCTGACCAAACTCAAATGCTGATTTTGGTCCAAGATGAGACACATTTATCTAACTGCTTTGAGTCTGTATCCTTACTGACTTGAAAGAGGCCTCAGATGACAAGTTCAGATGCAGATGTCTACATGTGGCTCAGTAAATTCCATCCCATATGACAATATGAATCAACTGGTGTGGATAAGATGAACTCTGGGTCTGTCTCCTGCTGCCTTGTCAAGACTTCTCATGGAATTGCTCCTGCTGGGCACCAACCTACCAGCAGTTTTATAGTAGAATTGTGAGAGGTGTGATGCACTGTGTCCTCCTTCTCCTTTCATTAATTCAGTCTACCCAAACCATCACTTCTTCCAATCTCAAGGAGCTGTGTAGTTTCCCAGATTCCTAAAAACTACAGCTCCTCATTGCAAAGAGAGGAATACATCACTCTCTGACAATAAAGGCAAAGTTATATGTCAGTAAAACACTAAGTTTGAACAGGAAAAAAACCTCCATGAAGTCAGCAAGTAGGACAGAGGGAATTTAAAGCCTGGAGTGCACAGTACAAACACACAGACTTTTGATGTTCATATTTATAAGGACAACATAATGCTACAAACTGCAAATAAATGTCAATGAGTACACATCAAGAAACAACGAGTGAGCTGCACTTGGGCAAACATCAACTGAACATCACTAAGGCTAATTTGTATCTTTGTGGCAGCTCCTTAAACTGCTGCACCATTTCTGGGTCTACAAGCTAACCCCAAAACAAATGGCAGCTTGTGACAGACAGAACATGTCCTCAAGTGAACTCAAGGTCCAGATCTGCCAAGTCAGCAGCTGCCATAATGCAGAGCTACTTTTCAGTGGAAAAATACATTCATATTTATACTCATAAAATAAGACAGTAATATTAGAGGTGATTTTTAATTTGTGTTTGTCCCACACCCCATTATCCCCAAACCTCTAGGAATCCCTCTTAATTAATAACACACATTTTCTAAGCTTCCCAATGATTTTTTGTAACAACAACAACATCCTTTTTCTTCTTTACTGGAACTGTAACACTTGCAGTGTGCTATTGCTTTCCTACCGCTTGACAAATACGTGGTTTTTACAAGCCATAAACGCCACATAAAGAGGTGACATGCACTACAGAGATGGTGCAATGGATTTGCATGCAGTACCAGGTAGGAAAGTTGTTTCTGTTACCTCTTTTTGCCCTACTGGAGGTGGTGGCTCAGCCTTCAACTGCTTATCCACGTGCAACTCACTTAACTCTTCACAAATCTCAGAGTTCTGACTCCGGACGCCTGGGCTTTGGCATCGCTGCCCCCTCAGCTGCAGCTGTTTGTCCTGCTGGAAATAATCCTAGATGGGTTTATTTTCTTTTTTCTTTGATAGCATGCTTATTTCTTAAAGGGATCTCCCCCACTACAAGAGAAAATAGCCTGGGCTGTACTTGTCAGCAGTTGACATCTTGAGGAAAATGGCAAGAAACGAGGTAATACAATCTTATCTTACACAATTTGGAGATTTAGCAACTGGATATATCCTGATACCAGACAGCAGAAAATGGAAAAATAAATAGACCAGCCTATTTTTTCCTGAGATTTTGCTGCTGGGGCAGAGGGAAATGCCCTTCCAACCTCTGTTTTGAGACACAAGCTTCCTCCCATCACCTGAAGAGCACAGAAAGGTGTTTGCAGTTGAGTGGAATAAAACTGGATTGTACTCAGTGATACTCAGTATTACAACTGGAGGAAGGCAGGAGTGCAACACACAATGCTGTGCTGTCAGTCTGCTTGAAACACAGTCAGAGGAGATAGGATACACACTGAAGGGGAGGAAAACCCAAGTCCACAGGAGGAGATAAAAGGTATCTAAAAGTAGGAGTGGGGAAAACTGCAGGTAAACACGTAAATGTATGTTGCTCTTATTTAGCCAAACACTTAAGACCACTCTGCACCCACTGATGCCAATGGGACCTAACCACAGGTTGAAAGGAGAGCACATCTCTAAGCACTTCACTAAAAAGGGACAGACTCTGGAATCAGAGCAATAATTTTCTTTTCCTGTGAACACAACTGACTGAACTCAGTAGTGCCATTAAATCCAGCCACTTCTTCCTGGGGTGATGATTATTGCTGCTGAGCTCTCTACAACTACTCCCAGGACTAATGGCAGAGGAGAGTCTGTTTGGAGGCATGGTCCCTACATCTGAGCCCTGGTGTAAATCAGCAGGGTTTTATTGATTCACCTAAGGCAGGGGTTTCTCTGAAAATCTGCAGCTCATCACAGCCCCACCATCCCTCATGCCATTACTAACGCTGCTCCTAAATTATTAATAAAACTCTAGCTGGTTTCAAAGGGTTGCTCTGAATTGCTTACAGAAGGACTTCCATGCTGAGAAAAAAATTACAAGCATAACAAGATTTCAACAGTAATTATTTGAACCTATTTATCTTTCACATGTCCACCTTTCTTTTTTTTCCCCCTCGGCTTCTTGACTGGCATCCAACGTTATTCATGTATTAAGTGAGTTTCCCTTCCCCAGGGAACTGCAGCCTACCCGCCTCAGTTAGAAAGCCACATCACCACAGGAAGTCCCTCAAGAGGTACCAGGAGCAGAAAAACACTTTATTCCAAATATAACTATCTGAAAGAACGGATGACACAAAGGAAGCAGTTGGTTAAGCAAATTGCTTTCCCCCCCTAAATGCTTTCGGACTGTCAGGTTCGTACCAGCCCTTTCAAATGTTGGCCTGTGTTTCTAGCAAATTAATTTAAAATCAAATTACTTGTTTCCTGCTTCAGAGGGCATGTGGTCTAAAATGTATTCTAACTTTAATAAATTCAATTATGCACGTCCAAGCCTGTATCCTCTGCATAAGAATGCACTACATGCAATTTCTAGGCACAGTTTAGCCCTGATCCTCACAGGTCAGAGACTTCTCCATAATCATGGAGTTACAGTTCCACCCCTGTCAAAAAATAACCCCTCTTCAAGGAGCATCTTTGGAAATAGTGAAACATTCAGGGAGAAGCTAATGTGGAAGGCACAGGATGGGCAAGTGAGGCACTCAGCCATAAAAAGGGTCTTTTTTAATGCAATGTGCATACAACACAGCACCAAGTAATCTTAATGGCATGATATTGGTTATAGCACTGAAACAACAGAAACAATTGTTTCATGTTAAAAGTGCAGCACAATCCGAGGTGACATCTCAAGTTCATTTATGCAGAAAGGTCGGGCACTGGAATTCATTAGACACGAAGCAGTGTATGAGAACAGACTGTGTAGCTCAGTCCCTCAAACCATTTCTCAGGTTGTTCAGCAAATTATTGCACTGAGCTGGAGTCAAATGCCAAACTTACACCAATTCTCCACTTCCAAACTCCTCGGTGTGGTATCAAGACCTAGCAACACTTTCCTAGAGACTGAATTCCAGGAAACGTGGGCCCAGCTACTTCTTAGAAATCAGACTTGTACCAAGTATAAGATTAATTAAAACTGATGAAATATATCCCATCAGATTATCCAATAGGGAAAACAGGCACATGTGCTCCAACAAGGATTTGGCTCATCACCAGCCTCTGGGAAGACCTCAAAGTGACCTATCAGTAACAGAAGGGGGCCCAGGAGAAAGATGGGGAGAGACTTTGCCAGAGTGTGGAGCAACATGATGAGGGGAAATGGTTTTAAAAGGAGCAGGACAGGTTTAGGTTAGACATTAGGAAGAAGTTCTTCACCATGAGGGTGGTGAGATACTGGAATCAGTTGCTCAGAGAGATGGTGGAGGCCCCATCTCTGGAAGGATCTAAGGCCAGGTGTGATGGGGCTCTGAGCAACCTGATGTAGTGCAGGATGTCCCTGCTAACTGCATGGGGGTTGGACAAGATGACCTTTTGAAGATCTCTTCCAACTCAACGCATTAGGTATGAAAGACTCTAAGAACAATCTGGTTGTAGATTGGCCCCAAGTGTCAGGAAACCAACTGAGTCTTTGCAAAGAGCTGATGCCAGCCCTGCTAACCCATTCCCTTGGGATGCCACGGTCTCATTTCCAACACACAGCACCTGAAGATCAGCTAGAACCTTCCTGGGTAAAGGTGCCTTTGGTTTACATTGTTTGACTTTGGACTGTTTGCTTTTGTTCTGATTCCAGATGAATCTCTCTCCTGGCAGCAGCAGCAGCAGGTTTATCTACTGTAAAGCTCCCTGCCGTGGGTGGTTTATGTAATTTGGTTTTAATTTTTTCTGTGCCATGTTGCCAAGGCAATACACATTATGTTAATATTTATCGATTTGTCTGTTTTCATAATTTATAAGGCAAAACCATTCAGCGATGCAAAAATCTTTGTGCATGCTAAAAGGAGGGCTGGGAGCCCAGGACAGATCTCAAACCTCTTTCTAAAAGCATAAGCCAAAAGTTTGCTCACCTCTACTCTGCTCTGAGCTCTAAAAGGAGGTGATCTGTAGCAGCAAGCAGCACATGGAGGAGGACAGACCCAGTGTTGTCCCCTCACATGCTACAGGTCAGTTGTAGCATCACAAAAAAACCAGCAAACAGATTGAAAAGTGAGCACAATCTGGGTGACATCTCAAGTGTGTTTGTGCAGGGACCCACGTAGTTGTTTGCTGACACAAATAAATACAAAGGCTCCACGCTGAGCTCTGCCTCCCAAAAGCAAGGATCAGCTAATTGTTTCAGGCTCAAGCAGGGATTAGTGCAAATGCTGCTTCTTTGGAGAGAGGACTCGCTGTTGGCAAAACAAGACAAATACCTGTCATCAGCACACATTCACTTTACTCCTTCCCCCATGGAAATAGCATTTTTTCCATCCTGTTGCAAGCAAATTTAGAAAGAGGATGCCAGGACCTGTCTTTGGGATGGTGACCAGCTCGGATGTGTTCTTCTGATGCTTCTCTCACCCCCCAGACCACGACCCTGGTTTGTAATGTTTGAATTCCTGGCCACAGTTGTTGTGGGAAAGACAAAGTGCAAAGCCTTTGATAGCAGGAAACTTCCTTTCCCAAGCAGGTGGGGAGGAAAGAAATGGGAATTGGCTCTGGAGCCCTAAACCCCTTGCAACTGTCACTGCAGAGCCAGCCAGCAACGATGAAAGATTTGGCATGAGAAAGTTAGTTTGTGCTATTCTATGAGTTGGACAGGGGATACCCTGTCCCTGGTGAGCCAGTGCAAATGCAAACTGCCCTTTACATAATTCACAGAGCAACAGGAAGCTTCAACTCTGTGCATCTTCTCTGCTCCCCTCCATATCTCTTTAACAACCAGTTTTGAGATGTTGGGGGTTGGAACGTGATGATCTTTAAGGTCCCTTCCAACCCAAACTATTCTATGATTCCATGATTCTATGATTCTATGTTGATTTCAGGGATGTCTGGGTTCTTCAACCATTTTCCAGGCATAAGCTGGTCAGGGTATTCCCAGCAGCAGACTCAGAGTGACAGGGGCTTTGTCCTGATCTCCCTTTGTCCAGTCTGCAAACACTTGGATATAGAATCCCCTAGGCTAGAGGAGATCTTTCAGAACAAGGTGGTGACCTGCCCATTTCCATGAGGATCAACAGCTGACAAGGGGGTTGGAACTTGATGATCTTTAAGGTCCCTTCCAACCTGAACTATTCTATGATTCTGTGATTCTATGTTGGCAACAGAAATATTGCTGCTTTAGCCACTGCTAGATGACTGTCACTGTGAAATTGAACCCAGAGAAATGTGGCTCAATAGAGCAGCAATTAGTCCTTTAACAGGGTGACAACATATTTTAACCTGCAAAGCTTCCTACAGCCACTTTTGGGATATGAAAACCATAATACAACTCTGAGGAGATTTTAAACTACAGTAAACCCAGTTTAGCAGTGTGACACACATTAAAAAAAAAACCAAAACAAAAGTGTTTACTCTGTAATTGTTGATGTTTATGTTCCTCCTTGCACACAGTGAGGGATTTTGTAAAAATATCCTGCCTGGTAGCAACTGGCATCCTTTCTCAGCAACAGCCTGCATCTAGTAACTGGCACCCTTCCTCTGCAAAGAAGCCAAGAAGTAAATGATGGTGAAAACTGAACTGTTTATACCCTACCTCTGCATAAGCATAGAAGGAAGCAGATTGTGATGCTGCCAAAATACTTGCATTTCTGCCTGGGCAGCACCTGCTCCATGTGTAAAGTAACAGGAGAACACATTCTGCAGAGCTGCCCGTGCTGACAGCTCCTCTCAGATACTCTGAATTCAGTATGTCTGCAAAAGACTTGAATAATCTAAGACAGAAGAGAAATAAATAACCAACTGTGAACTGGGGAAACAAATAGTAGGTTCTTATTCTCAGAAAATACCATTTATGATCTGGGTGCTCTCCTTCAACAAATAAATGTAAATCCTTGCAGCACAACTAAAATCAGTAGGCTTATATTTCTGCACATTTAGCATGAGAAGAAAAAAAAACCTGCAAATACATCATGAAAATCCCCTTGGTTCCTTAAGACGAGAAGGGGGAGATTAATATCAGTTCTTCTACTGGGAATAAAAAAGGACTGGTGTGCAGCTGTCAGTTTGAAGTGTGCACATTTAAGGATCTCTCTAAGTCACTTTGAAGAATTGCTTCTGTAAAAGCAGAGTCACCTCTACTCAATTTAATGAGTAATCAGAGGAAAACCTGGAGTGATCCCACACCTCAACATTAGAGTCATGGCTAAAACACAGATGACTTGTGCTACACTGTTTTACTTCATACATGCATTTTATTTGCAGACACAGTGTTTGCAAATACTGATGTAAAGAGTGTGAAGTCCTACCTTAGGCTTGCAACACACACACATACATCATTTGAGACCTGCAAATTCCTCAAAGAGAGGATGAAAATAGAACAGGGAAAGTCTAAACCTGATTATTTGAGACTGGTTGTGCCCATTCCCCATCCTATGCAACCTGGGCCATCAACTCCACTTCAGGAGAAACAATCAGATACCAGGTTAGCTTAGCAGATGGATTTTTGTTCAGTTTGCCAGACAAAAAAAAACCTTTTGCCATTCATTTGCTGAAAAACGTGGTGCAATTGGAGCTGTCAAATGTTAGAATTAGAAGGTGCTGCTCATATTTGTCATGTGAATACATCTGGATGGTTTTTTGCCTCTTCTCAATGACCCAGCTTTTAGAGGAAACCCCAAATCACTAACACAGGCAAGCAAAAGAGCAAAGTGGGCAGAACAGGTTAAACACAACAGTTCCCAGTTCTCCTGTCACCCAGCTCCCTGTGAATGTACCAGCAGGAGAAATTATGTCAGCAGCTCCCAAAGGAGTTTTCAATGGAGCTGTTGTCTGACAGCGTTAAAACCACTGTAGTTTGAACTTACACCTCTGCAGCTAAACACAGAACTTGTCCTCCTTGCACACCTCAGAAACACATGTTTTTTTGCCCTCTGAAAGTTGTTGCACAACAGGAAAGCAAAGTACAGTACTTGCTCTAAAAAGTAACACAGCCATGGGTATCCAGCTGTATAAAAATACCTGAATTTGGCCCATAAAATTCAGAATGGTGAAGGTTAAATCTGGCCAGAACCTACAACTGCTCAAGAGAAGCCTTGCACAGCAAAGCCTTCCCCTAGAACCAATTTTATTTTGAATAAAGGTGAATTCAAACTTTGCCAGATGAGCATCCAAAACCACTGACTGCTGGTCAGTGGATGCTTTGCCAAATACTGTCCCTCAACGAGGAAATGACAAGTTTAGCAGTGGCCCTTTATAGAATCATCCAGAATATTTCAAGCCTTTGAATTCTGACCACAGAGGAGAAGGGTATGTTCCTTCCAGTGGCTTCTGCCTTGCCTTTTCCCACACTGCCCACAATAAAACACACATTCATTATTCCAAAGGGCTGATTGGTAGAATTAGCCTAAGTGGGAGAACTTGGCAAAAAAAAAAGATGGACTGACAAAGTTAATTTAGCCTGTTATCAATTCAATAGGCTTAAATAGGCAGTGAAAGTGTTTCATAAGTGTTCATTGTTCAGAGTTCAAGCTAATACCTTCTGCTAAATTGCATTCTGGAGTTTAATCACAATCTCCTTTATGTTTCTGTTGGTAATTGGGATCTCTCTGTGCTCTAACACGAAGAACTCAAACTAATGGGCTCCTCTGATGGAAAGCAAAATTTTGGAAGTTTGCCTCAAGGTGCAGGGAGTGACAGGGCCTGAAATAACCTGGAACTTTTCATGCAAATGAGGTGTTAATATTTTGATCATTAAGGAAGTATTATATTATCACAGGTAATAACAATGAAATAATAATAATAACTTTAATTTTTTCTCTTTGGGACCAGAATTAATGGAAGTCATTTCAAACCCCCAACATGTCTCCCATGGCAGAGGGGCCACCAGGAAAGTGGCTGCTGTTCATTTTGTCCCCAAAATGCTAAATGTCGGCATTTTTCTTTACCAAAGGGACAAATAGTGAGAAATGCTCATTTCTGGGCAGCATTTTGCTGCAGGGAGGGATATGGATACTGGGAAATGGCACCCAGTAAGCTGTGACTGACGAGTAGTCCATGGTCTGGGCACTTGTCCAAATGCATGTTGTCAACTCTGCTACGTCAGATATTGGTTCTTTCAATGCACTTATTTTTGTGTAGGGTTTTTTTTTGTTTGTTTTTAATTTTTTTCTTTCTCTCCCTCCCTCCTTCTCTCCTTCATCAGCTCCTTGTGTTTCCTGCACCTTAGGCATTGTGCTGTGGACAAATATATTTCTCTGCCACTGAGCACTGAATAAGCACCCAAAAACCTTTGTTTGCAGTGTGACTGCTCTAATCACATCAGCAGAGATCTGACACTGAGCCTTCCCCTGCCCCATCCTAATGAAACAAAATAAACACAAATATCTTTCTATATGTGGAAGGAAAGATGAGGACAAAGGTTCTTTAAATTTGCTTCAGGAATTTACAGTCCTTGCTGCAATGCTTCTGTAAATACAGAAATATTATTTTAATGCTAAAATGAATTAGCAAATAATTGAATTCTATGCAGTTTTCAAGGAATGCAAAGCAAACCAGAGAGAAATACAGAAAAAAACCTATGCATGCAATAATAATGAATCCCTGCTATCTGACTCAATTAGAAGTAAAATATTGTCCCAAAGAGAGCTGACAAGAAGAATGCTCCAAGATTTATTGTGTGCTGGATACACATGGGCTCACTCTCCTGCCAGTAGGATCTGGGGAGTAATCCACACAATTCAAAGATATTTTATCCAGTTGCAGTAAAGAAGAATGTGCCCCACAGACTGGAACTGAAAAGAGAAGGAATGTAAATACTCTTTGAAAGGGCATTACAGCTCCCGACAATAAAGTATATTTCCTGCAGTAAAAGGCTGGAATTAATGCACCCTGTCAAATAAAAACAGGACTTCATGCTACCTGTGATTTACAGGCCTAAGAATTATTAGGAGCATAAGACACTGTCATAAACAATTTTATATCAACATCTTTACTCACTGGCATTTTTATAGCCAGTTTCAATAATTTCAGCCACACTTGTGTCAACCTGGAATAATTCTATTGACTTCAGGTTTAGGAGCAGGAATCACACAAATTTACACTGTATACAAAGGGAACAGATGTGATTCCAGATGCAGATGGTGAACTCTCTGTTACCTGAGACACTTCAGCTTTCCTTCTGTCTCCCAAGTTATGTCTCATAGCTAAAATAAACTTTCAGACTCTGTGCAGAAATTAGTGGTTGAAGTCTTTGACCTGGTGTTAAGAGACAGCTAAATCATGGTGACCTCAAAATTATGAAATTCTTAGTGGTAGAAATATGAAAAAAGAAAAAAAAAAATCAGGAAAAATTCCACCTCGTCAAATGAAATAAAACTAGTCAGTAATTCTGAAATAAATACAGGGAGGAAGAGAATAAAAATTTTGGGGTTTGATCCAGTTCAGGGCAATATAGAAACTGTTCCACTGAACAGAGACCATAGGGGATGAAAAAAGAGAGACATCATCCAAAGTCTGGAAACCTGTTTTTCCTGGGAGATGCATCTGATGGACCTCAGACAAGGGTATATATAAGATGAAAAACAAATGGAGAAACAGTGAGGGTGACAGAACAGTGGAAAAGGCTGCCCAGAGAGATTGTGGGGTCTCCTTCTCTGGAGACATTCAAAGCCTGCCTGAACCTGTTCCTGTGTGACCTGATCTAGGTGTTCCTGCTCTGGCAGAGGGATTGGATTCAATGATCTTCTGAGGTCCTTTCCAGTCCCTGAAATTCTGTGATTGAGAAAGCAAGGTATACTCTGGAGCAATGAATACTCTATCAGTGGGCAAAATCCAGGCAATATTTATACCCCTCAGGTCCCTTGTGCAGATCCATATCCTGAAAATCATTTTATATATCTTGAAAATCACTCCAGAGGTCCTACTCTCCCTTGGAGGGGATCTAGGAAAAGCACACTGAGAAGAGTAGCTGGGAAAACCTCAGAATCCACCAGAAGTCCCTTTCCTGCAGGCAACATTCCCTGCCAGGTTATGGGAAGGTGAGCTCTAGCAGGCACAGTAACAGCACTCAGCTATTTAAGGATTTCCACAGTCAGGGTTAAGCCTGGAGCAATCAGGGTGGCACAATTTGGGGATGGTGGGAGCTGAAAACCAGCTGTTGTGCATAGAAAGGCAGCCAGAGCAATGATGGCACGTGGTTCCTGGTGTTGAAGAAGGAGTAAGGAGCTGCAAAGGCTGTGTCCCAGCAGCAGGCAGCCAGCACTTTCCATATGACCCAATTAGCCACTGCGTCGGAACAAATCAATAATGGCATCTTCTGAAGACAAGCAGGCAAGTGCTGCTGGCTGTGAGAAACACAAAGGTGTTATCTCTGCAGAAAGCAGCACCCGTGCTGGGCTTTGGCACTGTGGAGGGGGGTGAATCTGTGATAGAATCATAGAATAGTTTGGGTTGGAAGGGACCTTAAAGATCACCGAGTTCCAGCCCCCCTGCCATAGGCAGGGACACCTCCCACTACATCAGGCTGCTCAGTGCCTTGTCCAGCCTGGTCTTGAACACCTCCAGGGACTGAAGGGGCATCCACAGCCTCTCTGGGCAACCTCTTCCAGTGTTTCACCACCATCACTGTAAAGAATTTCTTTCTTATATCTAGCCTGAATCTACCCTCTTCCAATTTACATCCATTATTTCTAGTCCTCCCATCACAGATCTTATTAAAAAGTCCTACCCCTGCCTTCCTGTAGCCCCCTCAGGTACTGAGAAGTTACTCTGAGGTCCCCCCTGAGCCTTCTCTTCTCCAGGCTGAACAACCCCAACTCCTTCAGCCTGTCTTCACAAGGCAGTTGCTCCAGCCCTTTCATCATCTTGGTGGCCTCCTCTGGACCTGCTCCAACAGCTCAATGTCCTTCTTGTGTTGAGGGCTCCAGAACTGGACACAGTAACTCCAGGTGGGGCCTCACCAGTGCCCAGTAAGAGGGGCAAAATCACCTCTCTTGACCACTTCTGGTCACACTTCTCTTGATGTAACCCAGGATCTGCTCAGTGCCTTGTCCAGCCTGGCCTTAAACACCTCCAGAGAGGGGGCATCCACAGCCTCTCTGGGCAACCTCTTCCAGTGTTTCACCACCCTCACAGCAAAGAATTTCTTTCTTATATCTAGCCTGAATCTACCCCCTTCCAATTTACATCCATTATTTCTAGTCCTTCAACTCATCTGGAACCTCATTTTATTCCATTAAAAACTGGATTCCTCCAAACCACCACGTGATGTCACAGAGAAAAAGGCACACACTGTTCAGGGCTACAGCTTGAAGGTTACAGCTTGAAGGTTAAGCAATATTAAATTAGGTGTTTTAAAGACTTAATCTTTGTACTTATATATCAAAAGTAAAAGGTGCAAACCCCTCTGATGTCTGAAACTGTCAATGTAGTTAAACTTCAGGTTAGTTCTGGCAGAACCCACTGGGTCAGGTGGTCTGAACACAATGAAGATTCCCATCACCTCTCTGTCCCCATAATCTCATTCTTATTCCCTTAGGACAGCCAAAGTTAACAACACATATGAAAAACTGTTCTTTATAAGCATTTACAAGACATTCTATGGAAGGACAAGAAAATATATTCCACATTTTAACCATCTTGGAAGCCAAATTGTGAACTCAAAAGCACCTCGAGAAAACATATCTAGTGTGTTACAGGGGTTGCCCTGAGCTGTTTTCCTGCTAGGCCAACTCAAACTAAAACTACATATCTCAAAGATAGTGGGAAAAAGAATGACAGTTACTCATGTTCTCATTATGAGGCTGAACTTATCATCAAATCCTGAAGATATCTTGTTGAACTGTCAGGGAGAAACTTCGCCAGCACTATGAGCAGGGCAAGGAGAGGGGACTTACATTAAGATAAGCTAAATCATTGCAGCAACCAGCATTAACACATGTAGCACACAATAATGACAGATGAATCAAGTTCAAGAAGGTCCTTTCTCAGCCTCTCTCCTCTTCTGCCACCTCCTTGCACCTGCTCTGACTTTTATTGCTCAGCTTTTCCTTCTGATCCTTCCCTGTGTAGGCTGCAGGCACATGTCTCCTCACTCTCAGCTGGCAGAGCATCTCCTTTGCATCTCAGTAATCAAAGCAGATTTAGAAGTTATCAGGTGGGCTTGCTCCGTTGAAAACCTCTCTGTGACAGTGCCACAAATTGGGAGCTTTCAGGAAGGCAACTGCTGCCAGTGTGAGCTTTGATAAGAGAAACAGCAGCTGAAATTTAAACTCAAGACATTTCTGTTACTCGGAGGAAAATATGCAGTCACAAAAGAATTTCTCATCATCAGAAATTTCAAGCTTCAGCATGGGGCACTGTGGAGCACATTTTTCATATCCATGATGGCTTACTTTAGAGTAATTGGAGAAATTTTGGGAGGAGGCCAGCACTGGTACAGGAGCCATAAACTCAGTTGAACATCAGCTTCAAATATTCCACTGGGATTAACAACAGGTTCTGCCTGAGACCCCTTAGCCTCTCCATCATGGTAAAAAGAGTCTGGACAGAATAAGGTCCAGGAACTTCAACTTTGTAAGGAATGAGTAAGGATTGTGTAGGTCTAGCTAGCCATACACTTGAGAGGTATACATATATCTACTCCCTTTTTCTGCCTCTCTTTTTGCCTCCTCTTCCTTGCCATTGCACAAAAATCTCCGTGCACAAGGAATAAGGCAGGTCCTGACAACCTTGCCAAAGGGCTCCTAAATTCCAGGTCAAGCAACAGCTTTAAAGCAAAGCAGGGTACATTGTCTTCTCCCCAGAAGTAAATATACATAGACATTCTCATTGTGCATGCTAAAATATTTAAATATGTAAAAATATGGATTATAATTAGGAAAAAGTTGGAATAGATTTGAATGATTAGCATCCCCCTTCGTAGTTTCCCCTCCGTATGGTGCCCTCCACACAGAAAGACACTTCACTGTAATTGTGCCCTCTCAGTGCAATCATTTAAATTCTGCTCTTCTTCATCTTGCTCTTCCTTTGGATGAGCTTCACAGTGGAAGCTTGCAGGATTAGAGCATCCTAGAGTGAGTGGGGAAGTTAATTACCCAGGTCTGCCCTTAATACACAGGTTACACCATAATCATAGAATGGTTTGGGTTGGAAGGGACCTTAAAGATCGTCTAGTTCCAACTCAGAAACCTGGGATCTCATATTGACCTCTAGGTAACAATAATTTCCTCTTCAGGTGTTGATCAAAAGATGGGTTCTTTTTGTGGCTCCAGAGATCTTTGGAATGGGCACCATTAAAAATGACAGATCTTGGACTTTTTTGGGATCTGCTTTCTCATGGTTCTCCTTCTTCACAGAGACATTAACAGCTGTACAAATTCATGAAGGTTTTTTGCAAGCAAGCGAATGCAAAGCTCATCACACAATTATAATTTCTGCTGGTGAGCTTCTTCCTATTCTTGCTTATTTATTATCCCAATGTATTTTGAGCCTTTGAGTTGCAGCCCCTTTGCCTGTGCATGCATTTTTCTCTCCAGAAATCTGATGAAATTGTTAGCTGGATTTATGTACGCATCAGGCATTTGGGACCCTTTCAACAGCAGAGCCCTGGGGCCCACAGACAGAGGTTGAACACCATTGATCAGGGCTGTGCACAGGGGAACAGCAGTGACCTGCAGCAGCTGTTTGTCAAAGCCTGGAAAACACTGGTGACAAAGCTAATTAATGCATTTCTCAACTCCCTGCCTTCTATTCAATGCCCATGCCAGCAGTGAACCCTGTTGTTTCACTGTAATCCAAATATCTTGTGGTAACATGACAAAGTTGCTCTAATGTTCACTGAAAATTTAACAAAAAGAGCATGAAAACAGTATTTGGGATTCTCCTACTGGGTTTTGTTTCCGCCTACTTTGTTTCACTCAGAATCCTTGATATTTCTATTACATATGATAATGCTTCAGTATTACTGAAACTCTTTTAGCTCAGTATTTTTAAGGGTTTTTTTCCCTTTATTTAATTTTATTAAACATCTATTTTTCTCCATCAATTATCTCCTTCATGATTCTACTAGATCCCACTAAAGGTCTTCTTCCACAGTTATTTGCTGAACAACATAAACTAGATGCTTCCCTTTCTGTCTACTAATACACACACCAGCACCTACATGGACACATTGTGTAGCTACAGAGAAACCCACATTCCTACACTTTTAAAGTACAGTAAGATGTAAAAATCCCAAACTCCCCAAGCTCTCAATGCTACAGTGAAGCTTTGCAACTGTAAATGTTTCTATTTATCTGGAGGAAGGGGGAATACAGCCTTGCAACACACATGTGCATCCACACACCCACTTCCAGACACCCTTGTGTCACTGAAACCCTTTGTCAGTTGTAGCAAGAAGTTGGGTGTATCTTTAAAGGTCAAAAAACCCCACCACAAATCCAAAACTCCAGAGTTAAATACATTTATAAGCTATTAGATGCATTTATAGTAGTCACTATTTGCAGATAGGTTTCTTAGTATTAGCCCATTTACTATATTCTTATTTCACTTTGAAAAGTGAAATATTAGTTGCTTTTAGGTTGAACCAGTACAACACTGGAATAGAGAAGTGCTTCAAAGACAAAAATAGATGCAATCCATGCCACCCACACTGTTCTGCAAGTCCTTTTAGTAAAACAATTCCTTAAAAGAGATACAAAAAAGAAAAAAGTTCTGAAAAGCATTTACCAAAAATTTCAGACTTTTTGGGAATGAATTCTGTGGGAATTCATGACAAAGTTTTCTGATCCCTTGTCTCTCATCTCCCCAAGGGGTTTCAGCGTGCAAGACTCACTGGTGAGCAGATGCACCAGCACCCAAAAGACACCCAAAAGCTGACTTGTGCCATTCTCCTGACACAGAGCCCTTCCTCAGGGCTTTTTCAGGACAGCCCTTCTCTAAGGACAGTTTTGCTTCACAACTTTTTTCCCCTCAACCTCAAGATGAGGGATCCCTCCTGACAGCTGGATCTGAAACTGGAACTTTCATCTCTGTGGATGAAAGAACTCTGTGGATCTCAGCCAGAGTCAGAGTCAGCTGCATCAAGACTGCAGGGTCTGGGAAGCATTAACTATATTCAGTGTGGGAAGACCTCAGTAAAGTAGTAGAAAGGAGACAGGAGGAGAAGGGGAGAAGGAAAAAAGAGTTCCCACAAAGATTTTTCCTCTCCATTTTACACCAACACTTAGAACCACACAGCATTTCTGCACAGGGTGCTGTAGGGAAAAATGAAAATCTGACATGCCACACCAAAGAACAGGCAAATAACTGTTTTTCCTGTGTGAGTACATATCATTAAATATCTTGTCTCTCTCTCTGATGCCTTGTCCTATCAACCTTTGCCTTGCTGTATTTTTAAGAGAACAACCTGTGTCTCAATTCTTGCTGCACAAATCAAACCACATCATTGCCCATTTTTGCACAGTGGGGATGTCCCCTGTCCCAGCCACAGGGCCTACAGTTTGTTCTGTAACATTCCCATGATTCAGCTGAAAGAAAATAAAACAAACCCCAGCCTCCTGTGTGAGAAAAGGTTTAATTGCTCTGGTTAGAAGAATTAATCTCGACAAGCACAAAGGATACAAGGAAAAGGAATGCCTCTCGTTGGAGACTGAATTTTGCTCTTGGATATGGAGCTGTAACTCCTCCTGAAGTTAACAGCATATCAAAGGCAGGATTAGGCCATAGGACATTTGCACCATGAGCAAAGGTGGGAGCAAAGATCCTCTTAAAAAGCTGAAACAAGCAAATATTTAAATTGCCTACCTGCTCCATTTCAGTGAAGGTGCTCTGCTCCTCATCTTCCTCCTCGATATCCGACTCTCCCACAGCGATGGGAACGCAAATGGACAGCTCAGGATTGGTCATAAAATCATCGTGGTCTGTAATTCCCAGGTGTTTCTCCCCATTTTTAGTCATCCCATCCTCAGCATGGTTCTCCTTGTGGTTCTCCATCTCTTTGATAAGCTCAGCAGCAGTAAGACTGTTCACACAATTATTGAGGGCCCCTGTGTTCTGTGCAGCGAGCTTCATCATCGCCTTCTTCTCAGCCGTCGTCTTGGGGTGGCGCAGGATGTTGCAGCAGAAGTTCCAGGTGGTGTGTTTCAGGTACTGAAGACCCCTGTTGATCCGAGCAAAAGCCAGCTGGAGATTGTTCATCTCCCCGTCCTCATCTGGTGCTGAGAGGTTGTCAGCACTGAACGAGCTGAGCAGCAAGGCAAGGAAGAGGTTGAGCACCTGAAACCCATCAAGTTACAAAGGAATCAGTGACTAATTGTGGAGGGTGTGTTTGGTCTTGGAAGAGGGAGGGTCTGGAGTTTCATCTAAGCTGCACCACTGTAATACCACCAGTCTTCATGGAGCTACACCTAATCATAGAATCATGGAATCATAGAATAGTTCTGGTTGGAAGGGACCTTAAAGATCATCAAGTTCCAACCCCTCTGCCATAGGCAGGGACACCTCCCACTACATCAGGCTGCTCAGTGCCTTGTTCAGCCTGGACTTAAACACCTCCAGAGAGGGGGCATCCACAGCCTCTCTGGGAAGCTGGTTCCGGTGCTCACAACANNNCCCTTCCAATTTGCATCCATTACTCCTAGTCCTGCCATCCTGGACCCTTTTCAAAAGTCCTTCCCCTGCCTTTCTGTAGGACCCCTTCAGTATTGAGAAGCAACTATGAGGTCCACCCTGAGCTTTCTCTTCTCCATGCTCAACAACCCCATCTCCTTCAGCCTGTCCTCAGAAGGGAGGTACTCCAACCCTCTCATCATCGTCATGTCCCCTTCTGGACCTGCTCCATGACTTCAACAGAAAAAAATGAGTTCAGGCATTTACAAACACTTTAATTCAGATGCAGAAGTTCATCATGGACAGTAACATTCTGTCATTCCCTTTTCCCCTCCAATACCCTCAATCACAAAAATGCAAAGCTCAGAAATAGAATGTGAGATAAAATTGTCATTGGAACCATCATAGAATAGTTTGGGTTGGAAGGGACTTTAAAGATCATCGAGTTCCAACCCCCCTGCCATAGGCAGGGACACCTCCCACTACATCAGGCTGCTCAGTGCCTTGTCCAGCCTGGCCTTAAACACCTCCAGAGAGGGGGCATCCACAACCTCTCTGGGCAGCCTCTTCCAGTGTTTCACTACCCTCACTGTAAAGAATTTTTTTCTTATGTCTAGCCTGAATCTACCTCCTTCCAGTTTCCATCCATTATTTCTAGTCCTCCCATCACAAATCTTATTAAAAAGTCCTACCCCTGCCTTTCTGCAGGCCCCCTTCATGGATTTTCCTAAGTGGTAGTATAATTAATTTCCTTTAATTGCCAGTATTTCACCTTGGAGAAAATCACTAATTGCAACACTCAGTGACATTCAGAAAGGTACTGCTTACACGTAGCAAAAGGCTATAGGAAGAATATTTTCAGGACCTTTTTGGTTTTTACCCACTGTGAATATTATTATATATATTTCATAGCATCTAAAGATATACATATGCATGCTACTTAACCCAAATAATATATTTGGAAACCTTTCTGAACATCTGCATGTATTTTCACAGACAGTCTGGATTTAATTCTACTCTGTGCCATGACAAAAATCTATTGTGACTATGAATAAACACCTAAGAGGTCATACAGTTTCATAACCTTTGCCCTCTGGGCAAAACCAAACCATCACACTCAGGATTAATGTGGCTAAATCTGAGCAGGGCTTGTGCCTGGAAATGCTGCTACTAGTCATAAAAAAAAAACCCCTAGTTGTAGTTGTACATTTTCACTGATGCATGAGAAAGATCCAAACTGAAATGGAGACTGTAAGGTGGCTTTCTCTTGTTCCTGCAATTTCAGAACAGCCTACCACTGCAGGACCAGACACAGCTACATGTTTGGGGGATACATTTAATGATTTAACTTTTTAACCTTCTAAAATAATTTTCCTTCCCTGATACATATAACTATAACCAAAAAATAACCCCGGTTTCTTCTACCAGGCTGTTCCCAGTGAAACACCTTGCAGGGTGCCTGTGGTCTGAGCTGAATTGCAGCTTTTATGCCAGATTGACAAGGGCAAGAAGCTCACACTGGAAGCAGGAACCTGGGATGAAGGGAATGAGGCAAAGGTGACTCAAACCAATATCATCCAAAAGGTATTTACCCAGAACAAACAAAGGCCAAGTTCCCTGGTATCAATTCATCTGCTGCCTGCGTGAGGTGGGTGGGTGGCACGGCAAGGGAGAGACTGGAGCTGCAGCACTTCTGCCATTTTATTGCTTCTGAGCAATAAAACAGATTTTGTGAAGATATCTTCTTTGTGGTCTCTTGATTCTACCAGAAATACTTTTAAATCCCCTGGTTTCAGTCTTTCTGATAGTATTTTAAACTGATAAATTTCATCACATCTAATTAAATAGAATAAATAGCATTGGGGCTTACTAAAGAGAGACAATTTTTTGCTATCAACCCCTCAACTCTGTTTCTCCTTATAGAATCATAGAATAGTTTGGATTGGAGGGGACCTTAAAGATCATCAAGTTCCAACCCCCCTGCCATAGGCAGGGACACCTCCCACTACATCAGGCTGCTCAGTGCCTTGTCCAGCCTGGTCTTGACAGTGTATTCACATGGAATACAAACATCCTCGCTGGGCATCCTCTTCCAGTGTTTCACCACCCTCACTGTAAAGAATTTCTTTCTTATGTCAAGTCTGAATCTACCCCCTTCCAATTTACATCCATTGTTTCTAGTCCTCCCATCTGATATCATATTAAAACGTCCTTCCCCTGCCTTTCTGTAGGACCCCCTCAGGTACTGATAATTTACTCTGAGGTCCCCCCTGAGCCTTCTCTTCTCCAGGCTGAGCAACCCCAACTCCTTCAGCCTGTCTTCATAGGGCAGTTGCTCCAGCCCTTTGACCATCTTCGTGGCCTCCTCTGGACCCGCTCCAACAGCTCAATGTCCTTCCTGTGTTGAGGGCTCCAGAACTGGACACATGTTGAATATTCAGAATATATGAAAACTAGCCTGATCTGACCCACTCTGGTGACAGTGCATTTTAAGTGCCCCATCAGTCCTGTTTTGTAAAGTGCTCTTGGCAATCACAGTGATTATAAACCAAAGCAGTTGGAGCACAGCAGATGCCCACATCCATTACAAACTGCTGAATAAACTATTGCTGGGCTGAGCACCTCCCTGCTGCAAAGCAAAGTGAGATTAAACCTAATTGTTCCTTAGCTGGTCCATCACACTGGAGCGTGACTGCCAGCTCGTGTGGGTCTCCTACCAACCACTGTGGTGACTGGTGGTATGAATCAATCTTCCATTACATATCCCACTCAGAGAATTGCAAGTGATGTCACCTGATAGGAAAACCAGCAGAGAACTGGATATATTCTCAAGCAAGTTGGGAGTCCATCAGTAAAAGAAGTCACAGACAGAATCACTTCAGCCATTTCCAACCACATATGATGGAAGGATGAAGTCTCAGAGATAACAACATGCTACAAGCATCCTGAGCAGCCTGATGTAGTGGGAGGTGTCCCTGCCTATGGCAGGGGGGATGGAACTTGATGATCTTTAAGATCCCTTCCAACTCAAACTATTCTATCATTCTATGAACATGAAAACAAGCATGTGAGTAAAGAAGTGATATTTCCAGACTTGTTGCAGACAAAGCTTGGAACAAGCCACAGACTTGTGCCTCCTTCTAACTGTGACTCAAATACATGGGAAAGAGCTGGGAAAGGGAGGGGATAAAGAAATGCAAAATAAAAATCACCCAGCTTTTATAGGCTTAGTTCAGTTAGGTGTCAACTGCTGTTTGAAGTTATCTCAGGCGCCTGCATCAGAACTACAGGAGATGCCTGTTCTCCTAAATTTTTAGCTATCAACCAAGGGCATGATAGGATATTCCAGCACCAGACTGGCAGTGCTTAGGAAACAAAAATCATTCTTCAAGGATGGCGACTGCCTCAAGACTTGCACACCAAAGCTTGAGGGTCTGATGAGACATCCAAACCCCCTTTCAACCAATAGAAATTCATCATATAGACAACAGAGCCTGACCACAATACAAATGACCACATTAGAGCTGTATGCACCCACCATCTAGTGCCAACTAACTCTTCTGTGCCTGAGTCATCATTATGGGAAATCTGTGCCTATTTGAAGACTAGGATGGAGACTCAGCAGTATCTCCAATGGTGCCAAAGAAAACTGAGCAGAGCTCTAGGTCCCTGCAGACTGCAGTGGTAGCTCAGACACCTCCATACATGAATACCTCAACACAGGCACACAAATCTTGTCACCTGAAGCTGAATTTCATCATATGCTGAGAACCACAGGTATATAATTTAATCAGAATTCCACTGTTCACAGAATAACTTGTTTGAAATGCCTCCTTCTACTTTTCTGTGTTTTTATTGAGTTTATCAAACTGCAGTTTACAGTTATGTAAGTTTTTAACCAGACCCACCTGCAGGTGCACATAATGGGTGGTAACATTCTTAGTGCTGTTATTTCAGATGGATTATTAAGGCGATGTTGTTTACTTCCCAGAAACGCAGCTGACATTTTGCACAGAGGAAAAAAAAAAAGCCATTTGCACTTCATGCTTTTAGCCAAAAATAAATTTCAAATACCATTCCCTCCTTCTTTTATGAGCAGGTAACCTCAGAGGTGTATTGCTGGGCATTCAAATTGAGTGAACTGTGGTATAAGCACTTTATGTTTACTTACTCCCCCCCTCCTTTTCACTGTACACTTCATTTTCCAGAAAAATATATGCTCAGCCCATGACACACCACATTTCCTGTAAAAGGTTACTAATAATATCCAGTCCTCCTGGTTGCTAACGCAATGCTTTCAGTTTAAGTAAAAGCAAACTAAAGACTAATTCAGTTCTCAAAAGCAATGACAGATTTCTACATCCATATGTATCCCCTTTAAAAAGAAATCTGCTTTCTGGTGACACCAAGCAGCCAGGTCTCTGAGAGCAGGTCATTTCTTTTGGTCTTTGGGGTTAGAAATCAAATGAGAGATGCACTCAAAGAAATCCCAACTCCTTTAGCAAAATGATGTTAAATGTTTAGTCTAATGACAATGCAGGATGCTTTCAGAGGCTTCCTCACTTTTTAATGCCTTCCCAAAGCTGGTGACTCTACTTATGCCACTATAAAGCACAAAGAGTGACACACGTCCAACTACTTGAGCTGGAGGGCTTTCCTAGGATGTCTGCAGCTGATGGAGATAGTTTGACATCCCAGGAGATGCTGAAGAGCTGATTCATCTCTGCCAATGCCTACTGAAGCCTAGGCTAGCTTGGGTTTAGTATCCTGCAGCAAGATCAAAGCTGGTGTTGCCACTGCAGGAGATGGAAGAAAGGAAGAACAGCTGAATATATCTATTAGAAACCTGCATCACTTATTGCTGCAGACCAGGTAGCTAATGTAGGATCACAGAATATATCAAATTAGAAGGGATCACCCAGTCTAAATTCCTCCTTCTTCCAGAACTACCTAAAACTAAACCTAAAACTACAGCTAAGTGTCACTCATATCACAGAATGCATTGAGTTGGAAGGGACCTTCAAAGGCCATCTAGTTCAAACCCCTTGCAGTGAGTAGGGACATCCTGCATTAGGTGAGGTTGCTCAGAGCCTCATCTAGCCTGGCCTTGAGTGTCTCCAGGGATGGAGCTTCCACCACCTCTCTGGGCAACTCAAGCTAGTGTCTTACTACCCTCATGGTGAAGAACTTGCTCCTAATGTCCAATCTAAATCTGCCCTGCTCCATTTAAAACCATGTCAAACCCAGATTTCTACAAACTCTTCTTTGGTGCCAGGCTGGAACTTCACATTCCATGTCAGAATTATAACCAACCCACCTTTATAATTAGGCAACCTTCCCCACATGAGAAGAGACTATAGGATGCTTCAACCTTCCCCACATGAGAAGAGACTATAGGATGCTTCAGCCCCAGCCAGAGTAGAGCTGCATGGGAGTACACAGGTGGCAAGTCTGGCATTGCAGCAGTTTGTGGTCACAGCAAGAGAAGAATATAGAAGCTCAAATCAGCAAAGCCAACTCCTAGCTTCCCAGCCATGGGGAGAAATTGGGCTGCTTCTTCCCAAGAAGCATTAGCTGTTAAGAGTCTAGGATCCACATATATTATTGTGGTGAGTTGCAGTCTGGATGCCTCAGTGACATCATTTTTTGATTTGGCTATCACAGTGCAAAGCCAGTGAGCCTGATTTCAGGTAACACCTTCTTTATCAAGCTCTCTTCAGAAATATCTGTCTACCAACTCTGCTGCTGAAGATGAAATATTTTTGGAGCAAAAGCGTGTGATTGCACCTTCATTTCCCTGCCAATCTTGTATATCTTGTATTTACCTTGATTTGGCAAAAAAAAATTTTATGTATTTAATCTTCCACCTGTCATTCAGTCAAACAGTGTCCAACCCCTGCAATCCTCCTACACTCCAGCAAATCAATTCAGCAGCAGGTTCAACGCTCTATGCTGTCCCTGGGGTCACACACTGCTGAGCACAGTCTGAAAATCCACCAGAAAATCCAGGGCTTTTTCTCAGCAGATTGAAAATAATTCTGTATTTAATTCAGTTAGGAGCAAGAATGATACTGCACCTGCACATCTTCAATGGCAGGGTTAGGCTGTCCTCACAGTGAGGTCCTCACCTAGTGGTCTTGTTTGATTTGGGGGAACTTAATAAGAATTCACTCGAGATTTTTTCCTTTAGAGAAAATAGCCTTGACCTCACATGGCCATCAAAGTAAGGGACCTGGATTTTTACACCTCTGGCCTTTTTATGTGCATGAAGTTAAGTGAACTTCACACTGAGCAGCAACTCAGGCTGTGCTTTAATCCACTTGGACTCCACAGGACAGATCCTGTGTAGGCAGGAGTTAGAGATAGGATCAAGTGGGAGGTTCAGAAAGCAGAGCAGTTCAGGAGCTGCTCTCATCATGTTTGTTCCTAAGTTTACAGGACCATTCAAACAACTGAAGATAGTCACACTGCAGATCTGTACAGTGTCTCCACTGCAGGAAGTTGAGGGCACCCTATGAGGGAACTGCAGCACCTGAAGGTGCTTCTCTCTGGAAGAGAGAGCTAAGCAGCCCATTCCCAAACAATGGGGTCCAGAGCACAAAAGATGCTCCAACAGTGAATTTCTTAGAATCATAGAATAGTTTGGGTTGGAAGGGACCTTAAAGATCATCAAGTTCCAGCCCCCCTGCCATAGGCAGGGACACCTCCCACTACATCAGGCTGCTCAGTGCCTTGTCCAGCCTGGCCTTAAACACCTCCAGAGATTAAGGGGGCATCCACAGCCTCTCTGGGCAACCTCTTCCACTGTTTCACTACCCTTACCATAAAGAATTTCTTTCTTCTATCTAGCCTGAATCTTCCCCTTTCCAATTTACATCCATTATTTCTAGTCCTCCCATCACATATCTTTTTAAAAAAGTCTTACCCCAGCCTTTCTGTAGCCCCTTTCAGGTACTGAAAAGCTACTGTGTGGTCCCTCCTGAGCCTTCTCTTCACCAGGCTGAACAACGCTTGAGGCAGAAAAGAAAGCAGCTAAAACAAATTGCATCCCCATGGCAGTACATTGTCACTGCTGTCACAGAAAAGCCCAGGCAGAGCAGGGTGGTGAAGTACCCACTATGATCATCAACTAATCATTTAATATTTCTTTTGGTGATAAAACCTGGCCTGCACACCTCAATTCCTTCTTTGGCAGAGCCTTTCACACAGAGACCAACAAGAAGCTCTTTAGGCACTCTCTGACCAATGGAAGAACTTGTTTTTCTTGCTTCCTTTCTGATGGCAGTGGACACCTGCAATGTGCTTCTCTATCACAGATGGGAAAGATGTGGTTTCCTCTTTGGAAACCTTGATGACTCCCAGCCAGCCTAATACATCATTTACCCATTATTTTCTTTACTGCAGCAAAATCCATGAAGCTGCAAAGAAAAACTGTTCATAAAGGGGATTTTGTTGCATCATGGAAGTATGAGCCTTAAATTTAAGCCAGAGACTTGCATTAATAGCTCATCTAACCCATCTCCCTGCTACTGGAGTATTTTTTTTTCTTTCCTGGGAAGTATCTTTTCTAATCCTTTGTATGCTTTCATCCCAGGGCAAAATTTACCAAGAGAGAGTACACTCCTGCAAAAAGCAATTTATATGATTGGATGTTTTCTATATTCTCTTTTCTATTATTTCAGCTACCTGTGCTTTGTTAAGAAGCTTATATCCTCCCAGCCCAGTTCCTCTTTATCCTGCTGTCAATTTCATAATATCATTCCTGTGATATCTTTGTTTCTCACTGTCAGAATGATCATGATACCCCAACTCTGGCTTGTGGTCCCTGTGGTCAGGGATAGGTGTGAGAGAACACAGGTTGGGGCAGGATTGATGTCCTTCATCTTCCTTGCCCAAGATGAGTTAGGAAAATATAGGGAAATAGAGAAATGGATTTTCTTCCTTGCAGACAGACAACTTTCTAAGTGCACTTTTGTTCAATCCTACACATCAGACTAAGAGTTGTAGATAAGATGCTTGTGGGGCACCACAGCACCATCTTGTTGTAATAGGAATTTTTTTTCCTCTTCACTCCATGTTAATCTGTTTGGTGAAATAACCAGTTTCTCTGTTTAACTATAAGTCACAATATAAATAAGTGTAACAGTAAAAGGAAAATAATAATAACAATACTCCAAATTCAGCTTATTTCCTGTGTAAGATCCCTAAACTGCTTTATGATGGTAATGAGAGCGGATGTTCTGCAGAAGAAAGAAAAATGGAAGTAATACAGTGGGAATAATTCTCTCATATGCAAATACAAAAATGACTACAAATTCAGTCATTTCATGAAAATTATTTTCATTTTTCCCTAAGAAAGAAGAGAACACGGCCTGGTTTCCACCCTCCCCCAGCCTTACAGCTACCACGTGTATCTCCCCTGCCTGTGCTCTAAAAGCTCAGCTTTATGGTTCTCCAGGACTCAGAAATATCTGAAGTTCCCTTTATGGACAGGCCAGACTAAATGCCCACGGCCAGAGGAGCATCAGCCAGATGTGCTTCACCCCAAAGGTGATGGCTGTACCAAGTGAGATGAAATGAAGGTGTGGAAAGTGCCTTTTCTTCCTGTTGAGTTTGAAGAATAGGTAGGGTGAACAACTTGGACAACACAGCACAGTTGACCCCAGAAACTTTGTGAGATGAATGTTCCTCTCTATCCCACTAGTGTTTTTGTGGTATTTACCACAAAGCTGGGACTTTGGGTGACTGTTTTCTTCTTTTGATACTGATATTGATGCTACACTTCCCACATTGTCAGTGGTCTCCTGTGCAGCTGGTGATCTTCAGCCAATAAAAGGCAGAGAAGTGATGCTGGATGGCACCTGAGCTTTTCCAAGTGTGATGCTGTGTGCATGGGTGGGAGAGAACAGTCACCCTGTTTCCCACTTCAGAGTTTAAAGGGCTATATATAATTAATGGGACAGATTCCTTTGCCATTTTTGCTACTTTACATCCTAGTAAATCTCCTTGAGTAACGGAAGGGTAGATTAAGCCTATTAATTACACTTCACAGCACCTTTGAGTCACACAGGAGTTTTTTGAGGTCACTTCAAACTGCCTTCCATCCCTCCCTGTTTTCAGTAAAACTACTGAGCTGCACTATCATGGGAGTATAGAATCAGAGAATAGTTCAGGTTGGAAGGGACCTTAAAGATCATCAAGTTCCAATCCCTTTGCCATAAGCAGATCTAACATGGATCTGTCTCTCTGAGGGGGGATGGAGGCAGGCAAAGGGCACCATGTCAACCTTGGTCTTGCTGCCAATTGGACATGCTGGACCACACAATGACAACACCTCTTCAGAGAGGAAGGCTGAACCAGGAGATAAGGCTGGTGCTTTCTTTCCCCAGCTCCCATCTCAAAAGGACTAGCCATTCACCTCTGTCTCTCTTCACCCCTACCTTCAGCAGAACCCCAAAAGTAGTCAAAGTGAGGGGACCCATGTCCTCACCACTCTGAAACACAGGCCTGAGGCAACCCATCCTGTTAGCCACCTACAAGGATATAAAGATGCACACAAACTGTACAACTCCATGTGCTGGCCATAAACTACTTCACTGAAGTCAGTTTTCCTTTGTTTTCAGTTGAAACTTCCAGTGTTTTTAGAAATTAAGATCCTTGGAAGTATCAGGAGATGAGTTTCTGGAATCTAAGTGCTTCCTGATTGGAAAATCTTACATCTCCCAACCATATATGAGAGAAAAAGGTGGGATGGCAAGTGAGGGCTGATAATTTCTTTCCGCTGTTGAAGGCACAGCATATAAACAAACATGTTGCTGCAGGTTTGTCATCAGATATCAAAAAAAAATTAATTCACCAGCAAACCAAGAGTTCCACCAGAGCTGCTCTGGATTTCTCAAACCACTGTCTAGACAGACAAAATGTGCTACCAGACAAGTCATGTTGCAAAGCAAGGCAGCTGCATTTGAGATGTGAAAGCCTCAACATACCCCAAAAGCATTAGGGTAACCACAGTTTACTCATTACAAACCAAGAAACAATTATCTCTGTGCTAAGGCAACAAAAATATATCTTAGTGATGAGGATGCCAAGACAATTGGAGAGTTGGACAGACTGCAAAGGCTTTGACAGACCCTACACACTTGAGTCTTTGCATCCCTTACTGCAAGGGGTCATGACAGGTGAGGAATGCCCACATTATCCCTGGGATATTTTTACTACTTGTATGTAAACATCATTTCAACAGTTGTTCTACCCATTACTATTACATTATGACAAGGCACAAGGGAAAAAAACTAATTTGGAAGTTTAAGCTTGGTGGTTTTTACACCAGAGCCATAACATTCTATGGCTGGGCTTGGTTGGAGGACATTGCCCAGTGAAGGCAGAGGGAGGACCCTGGAGACATCTCTTGAAGGCTCAGATCCTACACCTTCCCTTGCAGGAAGGCACCCAGCAGTGACCAAAGATCACACTAAGTTTTTTACTCAGACACCTGCATCATTTGTTGTGTCCCTTGAGCAGTCAGTTCTGGAGACCAAAAGAAAGAGTAATTTCTGTTCACATGTGGCAGAAAACAGCTGGGTAAAGATGCAGAGAATCAAAAAGGATTTAAAAAACCCCCCAAAAACTCAAACCCATAAAACCAAACCCTGGAAACAGAGTAAGAGAAAAAAAAACAGTGATAATGGCCACAGTAAGCAATGACTACCCTGGAGCAAATAAATTACACCAAAGCAAAATCAATATGAGGATAGGCCAAGAGACTAGAAAATTAAATCCAAGAGTGAAGAATTAATTAATATTAGGTTTTCCTTTTCTTCTTCTTTTTTTTTTAACAGGGATAGGAACACAATTTCCTTTTAAATATTACTTCTAAGCCATTTCCCAGGTTTAATATTATAATTCAGGCTCCACTGTGGAGTTGTACTTTCTTATTAAGTGTAATGTGAGAAGGAGGCCTATTTAGTGAATCTGAGAAGGATGATGCGTTACTGATATTTTACATTTTTGCAAGTGCAGACCCTTGGGAGGGCAGAAAAAAGTGACAGTCATCTGCCATCCAGGAGGGCATCTCTCAGCAAAGCTACAAAATTGATTTCTAATAGTAATTTTGCACAGTGTGAAATCTCCTGCCTTCACGGCACAGGGACTGCCTTGCAGCTCTCAAATACCTCTGCTGGAAAAGACAGATGGCTCAAAAGAAAGAGAAAAAACCCCTAAATTTCATCAAAGAAACAAGGCAGGAGGGTTTTCCAGCAGAGGTGCTGGTTGTATCTCCAAAAGGAGAGTTGCCCTGTAGTTGGAAGGTGGGAGATGCTGAGACACACTCTTCTCTGCTGTCCTTAAAAGTGACCTGTTTTCTCTGCCTTCACCTGCTCCTTGAACCTGAGGTGCTCCCAGTCAGCAGTGTGTCCCCTTTGATCTCTGACCTCCACCTGCTTCTGCAGGTTTCTTTAGAGCTTCCCAAAACCCCAGGGAGATGACCTCGTTCTTTTGCAAGAAAAGGAAGGAGATGAAGGTCTTTTATTCCTGGAACTTATAACCAGAGGATAAAGCTGAGCTGTGTTTCACAGAGAAGCATTTTAAAAAACGTAAGAAAAGCACTTTGTGGAGATCTGTCTACCAGCATCCTTCACATCAATTCTGTGCTCAACCTGGTGATCAAAGCAAACTGTTCTTTCCAGGCATGATGACCTCATCTTTGACTACGTTCTAATATCAGGAAATACAAATGGCATTTTGCTGATATGGACATTTGAAAATAATTTTATTTATTAAGTGCATTCCACGTGCCTGGATCAAACCCCAAGAACTGGTGTTGCTCAGAATATCCTTTATTGCAATCTGGACATAAAATTGGGGAGCAAAGGAAAAAGGCAGTCGTATAAGTTGTCCATAAGGGTATTTTTAGGAGTCTGTGCTCTCTGACAGTTTGCTAGAGAGAAGAAAGGAACCAAGTGAAAGGCAGCTAGTCCATTTCACAACCTAAAAATTGCATCTGCAGTAGTCAACAAAGACAAGACCTGTTCTCCATCCTCATACTCTGAGGGTAAGCAGATGACTTCTCTTCCCTGCTCATCCTCCAGGCAGGATTGCTTCCCCAGCCAGAGCTGTCCCCTGAATTCCCAGTTACCCACAGTGATGGAGTAAGCAGGGGATGTGCTCATTAGAAAGAGGAGGGTCACCCAATGTTTGAGTTCAATTTATAGATGCAAACACAAGCCTGTGTTTTCAGGCAGACATCAGCAGGCATTTTGCACTTGCACAACCTCCCAGAAATGGATTGGCATGATTGCCAGATGTGGGAGACAAAAAACACAAGAGAGGAGAAGGGAAGTCCCTCTGGAAAAAATATTCATATGAAAGAGTTTGTAGCATGACATGAGTAAGAGTGCTCTGAGTAGAGTGGCTGCAACTATCTAGTATATGAGAGAGGGGTGAGAAAGAGAAGGGAAATAGTGGGAAGAAGGCAGCAAACAGAGAAGAAGGAAGATGAACTGAGAGAAAGGCTGCTTGAGAAGTCCCCACCCATCCCCTGAGACGAATGTAGGTGATTCTTTTCAACTCTGAACATAAAGCACAGAAAATACCAGCATATTAAACAGTACTTCAATGTGAACCTTAGGAGGACTAGAAATAATGGATGTAAATTGGAAGGGGGTAGATTCAGGCTAGATATAAGAAAGAAATTCTTTATGGTGAGGGTTGTGAAACACTGGAAGAGGTTGCCCAGAGAGGTTGTGGATACCCCCTTAATCCCTGGAGGTGTTTAAGGCCAGGCTGGACAAGGCACTGAGCAGCCTGATGTAGTGGGAGGTGTCCCTGCCTATGGCAGGGGGTTTCGAACTCGATGATCTTTAAGGTCCCTTCCAACCCAAACTATTCTATGATTCTATGATTCTAACCTTAATATAAGTTAGCATGTACCCATTTTCTGAGAAAGTTCAATGATGACCCACAAAGAAAGAGCTTCTGTACAAAAACTGGCTGTTGTATTGAAATAACTCCATGAATTCCAAATGGCTTCAGGACACAGACCTGAAATTTGCTTGGGCATTCAGAAAGGTGAAGTCAAGACACAAGATGGTCTGGAGCTTACAGAAGATATCATGGAAGTTAGAAAGCTCAAGCAATGCTGCAAGAGGACAACATTAGCCCAAAGAATAGGACTAGAAAGATTACAGCGAGATATATGGCAAACCAAAGAGGGAATTTCTATAATCAAAGTTAGAGCTGTCCAAAAGGAAAGAAAATACATCTTAGGGAGAAGAAAAATGAAGGAAGGACAGATTTGGGTCATATTCCATAAGAACTGATTTCAAGAAGAGTTGAGCTAGGAATGACCCAAACAAAATAGGGAAAGGAAATGACAACAGTCATTGAAATCTAGAAACAGGAATAGAACAAAAGTGGCTATAGTACCAGCAAAGAAAAATGTTAGAAGGAATGAAAAAAACAACAGGTCTGATTCTCCTTTCTTTTGCAACATTTGTAGTAACACAAAATTGTCAGAGTAGATTTATATCTGTTGGAGATTCTCCCTGGCAAGTGTAGACCAGCGATTTTATCTGATTTAGAGGAGTTCCACAATGCCACAGACAGCCAAGATGACTTTTGGGAACAGGAAGAAAGAGTGACATGGCAGCAAGAAACCAAAGGCAACTCTATGACTGCAGGAACTTCAATAAGACCCAAAAAGGCAGGAAAGTTGTCTTTAATCCTGCATACTACATATATGTTACCAAATATATTCCTCATCATATTTTCTTGGGAAGCCCCTGATCACATGGCTACATATGTACTAGATGAAGAAATACAGATATGAATATGTGGAAAAGATAAATTCCAATCTCTTTTTTAAAATAACCCCAAGAAGGGTAAGGATGTCACAATGAGCTGATTGTTCTACATACCTCTTGTAACAAGGTATGTCTAGAGGCAGTTGTTAGAATGAACTCCTTGCTGCTTAGTTTTGGAGGGGAAAAATATTTTTAACTGATTTTTTTTCTTAAACAAAAGACCCAAAAAGGCAGGAAAGTTGTCTTTAATCCTGCATACTACATATATGTTACCAAATATATTCCTCATCATATTTTCTTGGGAAGACCCTCAACACATTGCTACAGATGAAGAAATGCAGATATGAATATGTGGCAAAGATAAATTCCAATCTCTTTTTTAAAATAACCCCAAGAAGGGTAAGGATGTCACAATGAGCTGATTGTTCTACATACCTCTTGTAACAAGGTATTTCTAGAGGCAGTTGTTAGAATGAACTCCTTGCTGCTTAGTTTTGGAGGGGAAAAATATTTTTAACTGATTTTTTTTTCTTAAATAAAAGTGTTAAGATGTAGAACTAGTGAATAATGTATTAAATTTGTGCCAACTGGTCTGTTTTAACTTCAGAGCCTTGCCCTTCCCTCAACACATGCTGGGAAGGGTTTTGCTACTGTTACCCTTTCAGTGACATCCAGACAACTTGCAGGGTAACATTAATAGTGAGAGACATTTTAGTTGTACCTACCTTTGTACACTCTTGTCCAATTAAATTTGACTCAGTGTCTTCTAGATTTTTAATAACTACCCAGCCATTAGCAAGAACTTAACCACTGATGAAACCTTACTTGCACCATTAACCACAGACAGATGTAGTTAAGAGAAAAAGAATTATGCTTACTATATGAATAGGGCTGCCATTTTTAGTTTAAAAACAGCTTCTCTTCAATCCTGGACCACAAGAACATCTCAACAAACAACTTACTAGTATCACCTTCACAAATGAAATACATATGTCTATGCATATATATGGTGTATCCTATTAAAAATATTTCATCTTGTCAGTAGTTCACACAACAAAGTCAATGCTTAAGTACTATTTTTAGAGAAATATCTCCAACTTGGAAACATAATTAGAACAAAAGGATGGTTTCCAAGGGGCAGTTTAATAAAAAATGTGTTACCACTCTTCTTCCTCCCTTTCTCTAAGTCACCTTATAGCCATGAAGGTTAACAGGAGATAGTTTCATATTTCCTTTTTTACATACTTATGGAAGAGCACCAGCCTCATCACCAGATTTGATTCAATTCTGATACATCCCAGTGACTCATTCATAGATCAAGAAGTAATATGTACAATTCCACTGATGAAAATCTGCACCAAATGCCAAAATCTGTCACAGCCCATCAAAGAATCCAGTTTGGATTATTGCTTTTGGGAATACCTTATTTCACAGAGAAGAAATTAGTCTCAGTCCAGTTTTTGTTTCCAGCCTCCTTTGAGCTTCATCAGAAGCATGAATTCACTCTTCTTCTCTGTGTCAACTAGAATTTGGCTATTTGTATTATCAAAAAGATCTAAATTTCTGCAGATAGATGTTGCAGAGAAAAAATTGTCAGATTTTAGAATATATTCCACTATAGAGGACCTTAGAAACAGGAACTGAACACGCTTGTCCCCTAATACAAGATGTGTGCTCAGATTTAGTCACCAAGTGCCAAGCATTAACTCTTCAGAAGAAACAACTGAGGTTGTCGCAGGATAAAGAAACTCATAAATCTAGAGAGACAGAAGGAAGGAGATTACTTTTTAGAAGAACATTTTGACAGCAGTTTGACCTTACATCTGTTCCCAGGTACGTTTCACTCAAATCTCTTGGTCAGAGCAACCCAAGACTTCCCAGCTTTGTATGGACTTTACACTTAATCTACCATGCAGTGATATTTTGGAAATGCTTGATGATCCATGATAAATTAACTGAGGCTAATTTCTCCAGAATTTTTAGCATCAAGGTTTGCCTTTAAAGTATCCCATGCAAGGATGCAAGCTTTCCATTTCTGCCAGAAGTCATCAGAGGAAACTGATAGTTAGTGTCAGAATGAATCTTTTTGATCTATCATATCTAGATTTGTTTCTAGTGAACATTTCATTAGTCTTGGGGATGTTTAATACTTGAGTAGATAACAGCCAGATGTTTGTTCTAAAGAATCAACTACCTGAGTGTCCTGCTTCCCAGACACTGGCCAGCAAGGATGGATAGTGTGGAATATAAATAGCAAAAATTGTTTTGGGACACATGCTCCAGGCAGGTGACTGGTGTGAAAAGTGCAAAGGCAGAAGCTGGGAAATGTGCTGGGTTCCAGCTGCTTCCCTCTGAGGTTTGAATTCTCTGTTATCACTCTAAATATACCTGCTGCCAGCTGTAAGCAGACATCAGTGGAAGCAAAAAAGGTGGCAACATGCTTTGATTCTATTTCGCTTGTGTCTCAAAATGTGCCTACTCATATATTCTGGGCTGCTCTTCTGCAAAGCTCCGTGTGACTCCAGAAAGAGTGTTTTCCTTGCTTATGCAAGTGTCCAAGTTGATGAGGCAGACTCAAATGACACTTCCACCTCTCACTAATCATCCCTTGGGCTCCCTGGTTTCCTCTGGATCTCCTAATCCTCCAAGCCCCCTTCTAGAATATTAGAATCATAGAATA
>VZTY01021315.1:0-28580 GCA_013400935.1 Turnix velox | reverse complement strand
ATATTCTGTGATTCTGTGTCATTTTCTAACCTAGTCCTCAGAAAAGAANACAAGGGGAAATGGGTACAAGCTGGAATGTAGAAGGTTACAGTGAAGTGTAAGAAAAAACTTTTTCACAATGTGGGTGACAGAACATTGGAACAGGATGCCAGAGAGGATGTGGAGTCTCCTGCTCTGGAGACATTCAAAACCCACCTGGATGAGTTCCTGTGTGACCTGGTCTAATTGCTCCTGCTCTGGCAGGGGGATTGGTCTAGAGGATCTCTTGAGTCCCTTCCAATCCCTGATATTCTGTGATTCTGTGTCATTTTCTAACCTAGTCCTCAGAAAAGAAGTAAAACATCACTGTCAGCCAAATCTTTTCTACAGCTGGACCACGTCCCCACAAACACCTGTAGCGTTGCACCCAGGATTGAGAATAAGCACCTGAGCTCACTAAACAAGAAGCTCAGAGGAGCATATCTGTATGCTCTGCAGCAAATGCTGCTTCGTTCAGGTACATGGCATATTTCAGAAAGTGTGAACACATTCCTTCCTGAATGCATATTGGTACAAGGGTCTGCTAAATTTATCCTACATAGCTGAATTTTCATCCTGGCCCTAAATCAAAGTCATTGACTCAACTCTGGTACAGCTGGGGCACTGGTACACTCTGGTACACTGCATGAGCCAGGCATGTACAGAGTAATCCTTTTCAGTTTTACTGTCCTTGTTTTTCAGTTCTTCCCTCTTCTTTGTGCCACCTTCAGTCTGAGGAATTTCTCAGTAACTTCTGTCAACTAAATAATCTCTTTACTGAGAGTAGAGTTAATGACTCTCATGAACAGTCACTGCTACCTCTGAGATCATCACTTGGTAAACACTGATTTAGGATAGAAGCACTGCACAAAGCCTTAGTGTAACATCCATATTGCCCAGAACCCTCTCTTTCTGACCTCTCTTCTGTGCTAATCAAGTTGAACTTCTGTCATCTACCTTTAGAGACTCCATGACCCATATTAACATTCAAATCTCAGGAGAGGAAAATAAAACAATCCTTAACTGTGAGGGAAAAAAAGGACAGTGAGAATCTAACGGCTGTATCTGTCTGCTAATGAGACAAGCTCAATTGCAGCAGGCTTCTGGAAAGCTCATCAGGAGCAATCCCTCACATGGTTTCAGAAACTATGCAGCAGGAAATTACACCCTGAAGGCACTGTGTTCACTAGCAATTCCCAAATGAGAACAGGAGAGAGAGGAGAAACCAAAATAATTGAATAAGACTTTTCAAGCTTCATGTATGAGCTCTACACTTGTGAAAGGAAGCAGGAGAGCAGATAAAAGGGATGTGGTGCATGTATCACTAATTATCAAACATAGGAGAGGAATAGCCTGCCTGCTGGAGAAACAATTCATGTGAAGCTTTCTTTACACCTCCTAGGGTAGATACTGTAATAGGGGCAGGGTTGTGTTGCAATAGGATGAGGGGAAAATGTTTTAAATTGAAAGTAAGAGTTTTAGATTAGATGTCAGAAATTCTTTACTGCGAGGCTGGTGAGACACCAGAACAAGTTGCCCAGAGAAGCTGAAGATGCCCCGTCCCTTGGAGTGTTCAAAGTCAGGCTGTATGGGGCATTGAGCAACCTGGTCTAGTGGGAGGTGTCCCTACCCATGGCAGTGGGGTTGGAACCAGATGATTTTTGTGATCCCTTCCAACCCAAACCATTCTCTTGCTCTGTAATATTTAACTACAGAGTCAGTACTTTAAAAAAATAAAATAGTTCTTTTCTTTACAAAATAAGAACTGTATCATCTGGAACACTTAATAAAATGCAAGCTTTTCAAATAATAAAATTCTTTATTATGACTTTGTTTTCTGCAGTCAATGTTTAATGTGATCTTCGGGTGCAGGCAGGGATGGAGCAGCCCCAAAGCTGTCTGCGGCCACTGCAGGTGGAGGGTAACAGGGAAAGGACAGGACAGACTATCAATCCACTCTCCATTCCTGTCACTTCACTCACTCTCTGTTTATTGGAACAGCCTCAGATAAATCCCTTCCAAATTACATTTTCACGGAAGAAAAAAAAAAATCACACGCACACAAATAAAATAAAATAAAATTTTTAAAAATCCCAAATAACCCCTCTCCAAAACTAGACCAACCCATGCAGCCTTTATCCCAGGCGCAGAGAGAGGAGGGAGCGGGGACCGAAGCGGGTGTGAATGGCGGAGCGCGGCTGCCCCCTGCCGCCCGCAAGCCGACCCCGAGCACCGTCACCTCTAAAGCCACCGCCCCCCACAAAGTCCCAACTGCTCCCAAACCCCCAACCGCTCCTAAACACCCAACCCAAACCCCTCCGCCTGACGCGAGCAGCCGGCCCCAAGGCACAGGCTGTCTGTTGTGTGCATGTGGCTGCTGATGTGGAAACTGTTCAGAAGGTTTTGGCAGGCAATCACCGAAAAAGGCAAATTAAGTCTCTGAAAAAGTGTTCAGGGTGAAGTAGAAGTGGAGGGAAGATCCTGGTGACTCCCCTCACGCCACTCACCCCGGCATCAATCCCATGCATGGCGGCAGGGTGATCAACACACTCCAAGATGACGAAGTGGCACCACTTTGTTTCTTCTTTTCCAGCAAATGCTGCCTTAACTATATTTTGCAAGTGTGCCTGCTTGAACAGCACGAGGGGATGTTTAATCATAGAACAGAATCATAGAATGGTTTGGGTTGAAAGAGACCTTCCAGTTCCAACCCACCTGCCGTAGGCAGGGACACCTCCCACTACATCAGCCTGCTCAGTGCCATGTCCAGCCTGGCCTTGAACACCTCCAGAGAGGGGGCATCCACAACCTCTATGGGCAACCTGTTCCAGTGCTTCACCACCCTCACTGTAAAGAATTTCTATCCAGGAAGTTCTATAAATGTCACTTCCCACCCAGATCATCAAGGTGCTTTCTCTGTACCCTGCCATGGAGAAAGATGTTTTGCCCCTAGTTCTGTGAAGGGCTGCTCAGCCTCAGGGTACTGAAGGATCATAGAATGATAGAATAGTTTGGGTTGGAAAGGACCTTACAGATCGAGTTCCAACCCCCCTGCCATAGGCAGGGACACTTCCCACTAGATCAGGTTGCTCAGTGCCTTGTCCAGCCTGGCCTTAAACACTTCCAGGGAGGGGGCACCCACAACCTCTCTGGGCAACATGTTCCAGTGTCTCACCATCCTCACAGGGAAGATCTTCTTCCTTCTATCCAGCCTAAATCTCCCGTCTTCCAATGTTATCTGTTTCAATATAGTCCTGCCATCCTGTACCCTATTAATGCCTCAGCTTTAATTGTTGTCAGTCTGCATTATCTTGCTCCTGGACTTTATGGGACTTACTGTGAGAAGAGAGTGCCCCAGCTCTCCCTGCAGCTCCCCTGCTTAGATAACACCAGAGGCTGAGAGAGAAAGAGAGGATTGCAACCTCATAGAGACAGCAGAGGGCTAAAAGTGGGCTAAATGGCCAGCCAGGCTTCTCTTCTGATATGTCACAGAGCAGCCCAGAGCTAGTGGACTGGGGAGAAGCTGCACTGAGGCTTGATGGCCTTTCAGGATATGAAACCCTGCCTGGGTTTTGATGACCAGTTCTGGAGCCCTCAACATAAGATGGACTTTTATCTGTTTGAGCAGGTCCAGTGGAAGGCCACAAAGATGATCAAAGGGCTGGAGCGACTCTCTTGTGAGGACGGGATGAAGGACTTGGGGTTGTTCAGCCTGGAGAAGAGAAGGCTCAAGGGGAACCTCATAGTAGCTTATCAAGATCTGAAGGGGGCCTACAGAAAGGCAGGCAGGGGTAGAACTCAGAACTAGGAACAATGGATGTAAATTGGAAGAGGGTAGATTTAGGCTAGATACAAGCCTACAAGCTGTCCATGCAATCCATGTCTTCTTTTCCTGTGTTAGTTCTCCACAGTTCATAGAGTATAACTGTAAGTCAATTGCATTTCATCACTTCAACAGGATTCTTGCAACCCTGTGTCTTGATCAGCATTCTCCTAGACAGGAGAGCCAAGGGAAATAATTTTTGAGCAAAAGGAGGCAACCTAAAACTTATTAGAGGATCTGGATAACTCTGACAGCACTGCTGAAGAAAGCAAACCAGCTCAGGAGAGGAATCTTGTCAGGTAGATTTACAGAAGGTGCTAGGTGTACAAGGGCAAGCTCAGCCCACAGACTGTACCTCAAAGCAGCTATAATTTCTCCTGCTACTGCAAAAAAGACTGTAGAAACCACTTGTAGGTTTCTAAAATAGGCATCTTGTTCTGGTATAAGAACTATCAAATCAGCCTGTATTCCCAGTGTGTACAACCCTGGCTGAGGAAGCTCTCAAATCCCCTGGGGGTTGGAACTAGATGATTTTTAAGGTCCCCTCTAACCCAAATCATTCTATGATAGGAGATAACCTTTCTTTGCCTCCTACCAATTTCCACAACTCTCCAAGAAGTGGTGGGGAGTGGAACAATACACCTACACAGAGTCTTTTAATAAGATGGCTGGGAAGTCAGGTTACAGTGTAGACTTCCCAAAAAATCATGTGGCTTCTGGGTGAGTCACATCAGCAACATTACCCCTCCCTTAATATTTGGACACCTACATATCCCATGATTTACTGCACAGCTAGAATTAATCTGCAGAAGGAATCAATGTTGTCATCTTGGGTTACAAAGACTTAAGTAAACTGGGGTTTTCAATCGTTGCAATTATAATTACTCACATGGATTCTTCGTGGAGTGCATGCAGAATAACTTGAGTCTGTGTGGTTTTGTGCTTCTTCCATGTCTTGATTGCCTCTGATGCCCTTCAAAATGCTCTGCCTGAAAAGCTCTAGAAGTTTGCTCACCACTAGTTTTGCCTTAAATGTTAAATTCACTTTCCCAGTTCTGACTTAAAGAAAAACTAGGTGGCAGCAGAGAAAAATTATGACTTAACTCACTCCAGTAAGATTTATACCAACTATTCAAGGAATTATAGGGCAAATAGCAGCAATGCCATTAGGAAAAAACTTGTCAATTTGTTTCATATCAGCTTTTACCTTACATTAGTTGCTGAAAGCCTTTTTTTTTTTGTAAAGACAATTGTGTTTTCATCCTCAGGGTTGATAATGAAACATAAAAGACATAAAGCTTAGTCTATTCAGAGTTGCAGATTGAAGAGGGGAAGGCCCCAAGACTAAACCAGTTACTAAACCAGGCATGTCTCAGTGGGAGTTAAGGGCGTTTTCTTTACTGGAAATACATTGATCCAAAGGGGACAGCAGAAATGAAAAGCAATAAAAAGTTTACTGGAGAAAGCATAATGCTTCTTCAGCTTTGGCTCCATGTGTTAGTTCAATCTTTGTATGAAGGGAAAAGAGACAATCTGCTGCATGATTTCTTATTTTTCTTCTTCAGGTAGGGCTTTTTAGTAGGGTACAGAGTGGCAGGACTAGGAGTAATGGATACAAATTGGAAGAGGGGAGACTTAGGAAAGATATAAGAAAGAGGTTCTCTACTCTGAGAGTGGTGAGACACTGGAGAGGTTGTGGAGGTGTTTAAGGCCAGGATGGATGAGGCACTGAGCAACCAGGTCTAATAGGTGTCCCTGTCCATGGCAGGGGTGTTAGAACTAGATGATCTTTAAGCTCCTTCCAATCCAAACCATTCTATGATTTTATGGTTCTTTCTTTCCTGGAATAGAATGCTTGTTGCTTTTGTTGCTCCATGTAGCAAAATTAAAGATGTCATATGTTAATGTCCTGGAAATAAAATCTGAAGATTCTTCACCAAAGACTCAGGTAACAGCAAAAGCTTGAATAGTTCATAATAAAAAATATTTAATTTTCAGATGTTCCTTTATATGTGTTAAATTCTTAGTTTCTGAAAAAAATATTGTAACATACAGCATCACAATGACATACAATCAAGCAGTAACAGGGCAGTTTATTACAACTGTGTGTGTAAACAAAAGAAGTATTACTGTAACAGCACACTTGGTGAATCACATTCTGGCATCTAGAATATCAGAAGTCAAAAGAATCATTTACAAAGAAGCCCCAAATTAAAGCATGGTACATGAACCAAGCAAACCTGGCCAAAATGGCCCAATCCACATTTCATAAGAGAAGAAAATTGTCCTCAGAACATTCACTTGCTTGCTTTTAAAGAAATTCAATCTGAATTTTTTTCAAGGCATCAATCCAGCATGTGAAATATTTTTATTATGACTGAATGACATGTACAAACAGTAAACATCTCTTAATTATGACTGTGTAAACATCTCCTACAGTGAAATTATTAAAGGAGACGAGAGATGGCTTGGGAATGTTATTGCCTGTATAGCACGGCACCTGCAGAAGCTACTCTTCTGGAAGTAAAAATAAGACATTGAGAAATAAAATCCAATGTGCTCCATCAGAGAAACTTTTTTGTGCATAAATATGTAAGAGAAAAGATAGAATTAACGCCTGGATGAAGCACTAAGCAACCTGAAGTAGTGGGAGGTGTCCCTGCCCATGGCATGGGGGCTGGAACTAGATGATTTTTAAGGTCCCTTCCAACCCAAACCATTCTATGATTCTATGACCTTACTTAGCTGTAACAGAAGTGAACCATTTGATCATATGACAATGTACACACTATATATTGTGAGACTGGGTTTGAACTTGAAACACACTCATTTCAAACAGATTTCAAATAGTAGCACCTAGAATATAATGCTGAGATTTAAACAAATTTAGTGATTTTTATGTCATGCACAAGTTATGGCCACTTGATGGATATAATTTTGCCAGCAACATTTTAGTGTTCCATGAGCTCTTCTTAATAAAAGCACATAGGTCTGAATGCCACTGCATGTTACATGTACACCTTTCATAGGGTAAGTTTTGCATATGTTCCATCTGCAGAGAGCAGGTCCCACAGTAGCAGGAGGCACAAAGAGAGCAAAGAAGTTACAGTCATTAAAAAATGTTGGAAAGAGTATGTGATATAATCACAAGCTGGCATCGTCGGTTAACAGAAAGCTATATATTTCCTCGCTTAAAAAAAGACACCCAACATGTGCTCACTCACATGCTGACACAGAGTTCATGCAAACTATTAAAAAAAACCCAACACCCAAACCTTGTAAATTTTACCCTTTCAAAATGCTGCATATACTTCCCCTTCAAATAAACTGAAGCCCCCTCAGAGACAACAGGGACCAAATGTGCAGACTGACTCAAGCAACATGTAATTGCTTCCTCTGGAATGAGAAGTGAGCAGCAGTATCCAACAGGAAATTTCACTGAATAGTACTTCATTTCAAACACTGTTAAGTCCAAATCCAGGTTCACTTGTCATTAAGCAGCAAGACTACCTTCATTTAAAAAAAAAATAAAAAAGAAGTTATTTTCTTGGAGGAAGGACATTTTCTTCATAATAACCTGGATTTACTATATTTCCAGCAGGATCATATCTAGCCACCACAAATGTTGAGCCATCACTAGCAGATGCTTTTCCAACTCCCATCTTTTTTGTGTTCTTCCAGACCATTGCTGTGAAGTGGCCTGAAGAAAGAAAGATAAACATATGCATTAATTTTAGGTACTAAACCTATAACATTCCCTTTAATGTGTGAGGGAGGGGAAAGAAAGAAAAGCATAGAACTGCTTCTTCTCTAGCAGGAGAAACTGCTAAAGGCATTAAAAGAAAACCATATTGAGCATTTTGGCTTGAAAAACCCTGATCTGATCTAGTTGCACACTACTATTTGCACTTCCATGTCCTCTATCCATACAAGAATACCTAGTCAGAGAATCATGAAAGAAGTAGTTTAATGAGTATCTGATACAAAATTTGACAAAGACATCAAAGTCTTTACCACCTGCAGTCTGAATAACAGTTGTGAAGTGACCATTTTTCACTGGTATGAACACTGGTTTGTGGCTCCTTCTCCCCAGTTGTTATAGTCACTCCTGCACTGTGCTGCTCTGTCAGTCATTCCCTCTTTGCTCCAATGAACCCCATGGGAGAAAAATAGTTACTTTTATTAATCTGAAGTTAGCTCAGACACATCCCTTCACTGGAAGGGGGTAGATTCAGGCTAAGTATAAGAAAGAAATTCTTTACGGTGAGGGTAGTGAAACAGTGGAACAGGTTGCCCAGAGAGGTTGTGGATGCCCCCTCTCTGGAGGTGTTTGAGGCCAGGCTGGACAAGGCACTGAGCAACCTGATCTAGTTGGTGGTTCTCCTGATTATAGCAAGGGGGTTGGAACTTGATGATCTTTAAGGTCCCTTCCAACCTGAACTATTCTATGACTCTATATAGTAGAGGTTGGAAGGGACCTCTGGAGATCATCTAGTCCCCATCCCCTCTGTCAGGCTCACCTGGAACGGGTAGCACAGGAACATGTTCAAGCAGGTTTTGAATGTCTCCAGAGATGGAGAATCCACCACCCTTCTGGGAAGCCTGTTCCAGTGTTTTGTCACTCTCAAAATAAAGAAGTTGCTTCTTGTGTTTAGATGGAACTTTCTATGTTCAAATTTGAGCCAGTTACCTCTTCCTTGAAAATTTCTCAAGGAACAATGTTCTTATGTTCATTCAACACCAGGTCATCAACATGCAGCCTGTGGCTGAACTCCAAATTGTACCTGAAATTCACTTAGTGATTGGAGTGACAGAACTCGGTAGAGGACACAGGTCACTGTAAACAACTGCACAGTATATTTAGTAAGACAGTGATATGATTCCAATTTAGTATTTTCTACAAGTGTGTTGCCTTTTAAAACCTTTGGAGTAAGACGAAAATATGTTTAAAAACCCATAAATTTTACTTACATCCTCATTTCTCAGTTTCTTTTTGCCAGTTTCTAACAATAAACAAAACTGGGGAAGTTCTAACACTTTTCCCTTTGCTTTTTCTTTTTCTAAGAAATAAAGGTAGATTTTTGAAAAGCACCAAAACAAGTTGGCTAGTCACTTTCTGAAAATAAAAGCCACATTGTTGAAAACCAGTACCTGATCTGAACTTACCTGTTCCTGAAGAAAACCCTGGATTTTGAAAGCTGTAATTTTTTATTTCACTGTACCACCTGTCAGCCACATCCTTTCCTGAAAGAGAAGAGAAATCTGCTGTGGAATCATGACACAAACACAGAAGTGTAGCTCACTTACGGCCTGGCTGGCAAGATCTTCTCTTAATAGCTGGCAAGAGCTCGTGAAACACAGACAAAGTGTAGGCAATTTTGTAGTACATGGAACTTACCAAATATTTATTGTTTTCCAGTAGCTGCTGCTACTCATTTACTAATCAGTCTGATGCTTTTTGTTAAGCATCTCATGCCATCAGTGGCCTGTGTTCTGCTCAATGCAGACAGAGAGACTGTGTGACTGGCACAGTCTGGCTCAAAGTCTGGGCAGGAGACTCACAGAACAACTGAAGTCTGATGGCAGACTTCACCTCATTTAGGGAAGATGTCTGCAGCAGCTCACCTGGTAGGACAGAGTTAGTAAAGAACACTTTACTAGCACCAGCAAAGCAGAAAGCAGCACCTACCACCCACCAGTTCTATTCTGAGTTCAAAACTTCACAATGTTGAAGTCAGAAAAATCTTTGGAACTGTGTGGTGTAGCATTTGGCAGAAATGGGGCAGAAATCCCTTTAGTCCTCAAAGAATGGATGAGTGCTCCTGTCATTAGGCTTCTACATGCAGCCTTCACCAGCTCTTTCCTCTTAGAAAGTGTTGAAATAAAACTTCAGTGAGCCTTGACAGGTTTTCTAAGTAAAATGCCCAAGGAACTTTTCTACAGGGAGGCCTCCCACCTGTAGAATCAGGTCTATGAAGATATCCCCTTACAGCCCCGATGACCACCAAAGAAAAATGACACTTCGGAAATCCTCTAGTTTTCCATATTCTGATCAGTGATTAATACTTCAAATTTCAGAGTATATTTTCAGTTGTTCTTACTTGGTATTTGAGCCACTTTGAGGCATTCTAACTAAAGGTACTACAGCAACCCAGACCCTTGTGTCTGGTATTGGTTCATCTCTTGAAAGTCTCTCACTGACTGTATAAGCTGTGTGGGGACTATGACTATAGCCAGTGATGTAGCACCTTATGTCTGTGGGTCTCTAAGGATGATGTTTGCTGTGAAAAAAATGCTTGCTTGTTTTTTGTTGAACAATTAAAGACAGAAAGGAGAAGATTCTGATGACCTGCAATGGATTCAGCGGAAAAGGCAGAATAGAGAGCAAAAGTTCAGCCTAGAACTTGCAGATGTTCTCTGAAGTCAAATGTTACTTCTTTTCCATTACTGCTTCTTAGGAAATTCTTGTGCCAAACACTGTGGGGGGCAGAAGAGGGTAGGTTTTTCCCTGAGCTACATCAGTAATGAAGTTTCTGCTTAGCATTCCAAGAAGTACAATGCAAGGCCACCTCATTTCATAGCAAGCTGCCAGTTCTGTGAAGCCTGCCATCATGAAGAACACTGGTCTCTGGTGGACTGTTGGCTGCAGATCAGCAATGACTCATGTTTTGCTATCCTGCAGCAAAAAGTCTTAAACTTGCACTGCTCTAGAAGTCAAACACTGCTTTAACTTCTTTAAATTTCATCTGCTAATGAGTGCAGTCTGCTAAAAGGACAGCATGGTTTGCCTGGCATGCTGGTTGTCAGAGCTGTCACTGAGAAGAAAATACTGGATGAAATGCCACCTCTTGAGAAGTTTGGGAGCTGAAAGTACTATGAACTTCTCTATGCCACACTGCTTGCTAGGAATGGTGCTCTCTTATTAAAGTTAATTTACATTTTCTACTTAAAAAGGTAGAAAAACTTCTTTTTCTTCCCTAAGTAAATGTTTCCCTGCTCTCCCTGTGCCAGATAACAAAGCCTACAGACCTGTTTGACAGCTCAAATCTGTAACGCAAATAAATACTTGTTCATTTTAGCTCACATAAAAAATAAAATAAAGACTAAAAGAAGGGTAAAGAGCAACCTTTATGCAATACAAGAGGAAAAGAAAAAGCACATAGTAAACCAAAAAAGCCACATGAATCATCTTCTGCATCCTAGAATTAAAATCTACAAAGGATTTAGATGTGTTTGAGGCAAGCTGGGTACAACAGAAGTACACAATGTCACTGAAGACATATCAGACCATATGAAGCATATGCATTTTATGTGCACAAGTGCTTAAGTGACACTGTGTAAACTGTATTTTTACAGATGTAGGACTGCACTTCTACTGTTCCCAGCTCTTCATTCCCTCTTCTAACATATCAGCGTGACAAAGCATAAAGAGTAGTTCAAGATAAAGTTATGCCCACTTGCTTACTGTCACTGAGAAGTGTATGTAGGCTCCGTGTGCTAAGAAATAAAATCTCCACAGTGGAAATACTGTAGAACACATGGAAGTTTTGACAAACACAGCATCTGCTCATAATATTTTTTAATTAAACTTAAGAAATACCATTGTGTGAAAACTTGGTAACTCTTTAATTCAAGGAAAATGGCAATGGTATCAGGAGGTACTTCAATCCTGTACATGAAAGATAATTAGCAGAGTTAAGCAGCACAGCCTATTATGTGTTAATTCCCAGCCTTCATGGATGAAAGTCTGTAACTTAGTGTAGGCAGACAGTGAGAGCCTAGAAGCCAGCAGCCTTTTTCATGTGCAAGGTCAGGGTACATGGCATTGCTGTCATCCTTCTGGAATTAAAGGAGTCATTGCATCACAGGCTAGGAGAACTCAAAAGACTGGCCTGTTGCCAGCAAGGCAGAAGATGACCAAAGGACTAGAGAAATTTTGACAGTCTCTGTCTTGAAATCATTAAAGTGCTCTGGAAGTAAAGGCAATGAAATTTATCTGTCATGGACCACAAGAGGTGAAGGGAGTTCTAAGTGCAAGTTATTAACCCATGAGATGGTATTTAGGGACTTGGTGATAAAACACTCTCTCTTGCCTCTGCAGTATCTTTCTTCTGACTCTTTGCCCCTAGGGAAGCAGTAAAAAATTACATCAATCAAACTAACATTCAAAGTGACAGCTGAAACCTAGGGAAATAAGGGAAATCTCCATAACCCTTAGGCTTTCAGAGGCTAGAGAAAATGCTCCAGAAGAAAACAGCAGAGGGGATCAGCAGAGCATTGAGCCCACTTGCTTCAACAGAAACTTGCACCCTCACACTTGCTGGTTCAGAGAACTGGCCACAGTATTTCCATTTCAAATTATTATAGAAGAAATGATTCAGTTATATTTAGTATCCATTTCCCCTGCATTTGAATGTTTCATTAAAAACTACTTCTACTCCAAAAAGCTCCCCCAAAACACATTTTGTTTATTGTTCAAAATGCATTTCAATAGAGGAGCTCAGAAATCTCACTCCTATCCCTCTTTCCTGACCACAGCAGAAATAATTGAAGGTTACTTTTATCACAAACCACAGATCTCTCCTACAGCCAGCACTGCAGCCTCTCTTCTGTTGCACCCCTTTCAGAATCAAATAGTAGATTGTTTTTTGTTTTATAAATATCCTTACTGTTTGTTTTGTTGTAAAGCACATTCACAGTTCAAGACTTTTTATATAGAAACACAGTTTGACTCCACCCTTCCCCTAGCAATAGCTGATGATATTTAGACTTACTAGATGTTAATTTTGGAAGAGGCTGAATCTTGCTCTAATGATTTTCATTAGTGCCATTGACTTTCTGGACATACCTACATTGCACAAAAATTTGGGAAAAAAAAAATCCTTGAATTAGTACCAAAAATTTACCCAGTTTAATTTACCCAAGCTAAAAGGCAGTAAGGTGGCCACGATGACTGTGTCTTATATAGTTAGAGGACTGACCATATGAGATCAGTCCATACATAGAAGTAACAGTTCTAATGTACAGTTCTTCTGCTGATCTTACTCTCTGAAGAACAGATAGATAAAAAGCATATTCATTGTGGAACAGGCTGAACCTTGCTGTAATGAGTTTTATCAGTGCTGTGACTCTCTGGACACATACCATGTAAAAACTTGACAAAACCATCCTTGAATTGGCACCCAAGTGAAGATCTGACCAAGATTAGGTCCAGAACCAGCACTGTGATTTTTTTACTTACCTGAGATAAAAAACTAGTAAAGGGTCTACATTGCCTGTGTCTCAAGGTGCCTCATATGGTCAGAAGACTGACTATATGGTCACTGTTCAAAAACCTCACTCCTACCCCTCCTTCCCAACTATAGCAGAAATACTAGAAGTTTACTTCTATCAAAGCCAAAGATCTGTCCTACAGAGGACTGACCATAGAAGGCTGTAGGAGTAACTGCCCTTATGTAAAATTCTTCTGCTGAAGAATTTTACATCTAGAGAGATTAAAAAAGGGGCCACTGCATGGAAATGTGTCACTATATTTTCCTGGCCATGTCCAGCATCTCTGGAGCAATTGCCCTATGAAGACAGGCTGAAGGAGTTGGGGTTGTTCAGCCTGGAGAAGAGAAGGCTCAGGGGTGACCTTGTAGTAACTTATCAGTATCTGAGGGGGGTTTACAGAAAGGCAGGGGTAGGAATTTTTAATAAGATATGTGATAGGAGGACCAGAAATAATGGATGTAAATTGGAAGGGGATAGATTCAGACTTGACATAAGAAAGAAATTCTTTACAGGGAGGGTGGTGAAACACTGGAACAGGTTGCCCAGAGAGGTTGTAGATGTCCCCTCTCTGGAGGTGTTCAAGGCCAGGCTGGACATGGCACTGAGCAGCCTGATGTAGTGGGAGGTGCATGTGTGGCAGAGGCATTGGAACTATATGATCTTTAAGGTCCCTTCTAACCCAAACTATTCTATGATTCTATGATCAGTTGCCTGGCTGACTCATTTAATTGCAGCTCTAACTATTCTTCTGAGTGAGGAGTCTGTTTTATGTGGATGTATGTGGAGCTATGAGTAGCAACAAGTGGTATCAGACCAAGGGTTGCAAGCACCTGGGTGTCAGCAGTGCCAGCAATGAAGCAGCAGCATGTGTATGAGCCGTAGAGAAGCACAAGCTGGCTGAGCTGGTGAGCAGGTGAAGTGGTTTGGGAGGAGTTGTAACAGGAGTTTATGGCCATCAGAGGAAGAAGGGGAGTCTTGTGTGATGGCCAGGGAGCTGTGTGTGCAAGACACTGGACCAGCAAATGCACCAGTAACTGCTGCCTCAGGTGTTTGTACATCCAGGTGCTGACAACAGGGAGATGGGAACACAGGGGCAGCTACTGGGCAGACTGAGTGTCTGAACCCAGCTGTTGTAAGGATCCATACTGCAATTTAATTTTTATTAATGGAATATATACATAAAATAAATTATTAGAAAAAGAAAAAATATATATATTTTAAAAATACTGGGAAAAAAGCATTTCCCATGTATGTATAAATTTATATAGAGACATATATTCCAGCTACTGAGGTGTCTGATGCTGTTCATTTGAATGCTGGCTGTATCTGTGCTGATCTGTGCTCACCTGTATTGCAAACATTTATATGCCCCATATGTGTGTGTGTGCAAGCCTGGGAATACAATACACTCTCAACCTTGTTACTGAGAGCAGAAAGCTGTGACAGCCCTGATTCTGCAGTCTACTCTCCTTACATTGAATTTCTTTAGACTCAGCTTGACTTTCTCCTCATACCAAAGAATCATTAAACCTCCAAGTAATCCACAGAGTAACCCGCTTAAAAAAGTCTAATAAAAACACACAGGACATATTTCTGTGTGAGGATGGGCAGCATTACAGTAATCTACTTAAAAACCAGGCACTGCAAACCTCAGCTTTCCTTGAACCATTTTTCTATCTTTTCTCATCACCATCTTTCTTCCAGCAGTCTGAGAGGAGGAAGGAAGGCAGAGATAGATTTAAATCTGCCTCATAAATATCTACCTAGATCACGGTCATACTAATGGTTTGAGGAAGTAATCCTCTACTTCCAGCATTCCTTGTGCAAGTCCTTATTTTATTTTATTTAACAGAAGTGTATAAACCTTGTGTTGGACAGCAGGAGATGTTTCAAGGCAAGGCTCTTAGTCAGAGCACACTTCTCTAGGACTTCAGCAGAGGGTGTCTAAGTCACTCTGCCCACTAGTCCCAATCTGTAGGTAGACCCAGGTTCTTCCCATGAAAGACAGTGAGTTTCTCTAACAATCTATCTAGAGGCTACAAGTAGCACTTTTACACTCAACATGGCACATTCTTTATGACCCCACCAGCCATCCCTACCAGAATTTAGTCATCTGGTGCTTGCCTTCAGCCCTCCCACACATGAGAGATGAGATGAGGCATCCTGAAAAGCCTGACATACTCCAGCTGCCAAGGCAGGGCTGAAATCTCTCACATTAGCAGCAGATGACAGGTCACTTGTTTGAACACGGACAAAGAGAAGTCTGCCACAGAGCAGTTCCTGCAAGGCTGGAGGGAGGAAACAGCTGTCAAATATTTCTTGGATTACAGGGATATACATATTTCCAGCAACAGCTTTAGGCTATGTAACTCTAAAATCTTGAATACAATTCAAGGTATTCTTCTACCAGGACAGGGGTCAACCTAGAAGGCTCTTGTAGCCATAAACTTAAATCCTCTCAGAAACAAGAAATACATCTCCTGGCATTATTACTCAGTAAGAGCTTATTTTTAGAGAATAAGGAGTAAACTGGAGGTTTATTGAGTTTTGCTTTATGTGGGAAAGAAATCAGAAGACACTGTCTGCTTTTGTTAAGCCCTTGAATGGATGTCTTAATACAAATTTCAGCCTCATTGAGCAGGGTACAAATTAACCATCCAAAGGGAACTACCAGAGAATCAGCTCCATAGAGATGAAGACTAAGCCCAGACAAGAGAATAACTTTCTTTGAAGAACCACTTTTCTCATTCTGGAATCCTAAATGACCCTGCTGCATAGGGAATGTAGAAGCGTTATACAGAACAAATAGAGGATGTAGCTTCATTTTCTCAGCAAGACATTCAATCCTGTGGATAAACTATAGCAACAAAGTTGCCCAAATCTAGCAAGTTACATATGGAAACAGTGTACTTGAGACAACCAACAGGATTGTATAATTTGTATAATTTATGGAAAGATTCCTGTATTTTGTTTCCAGATCTCTAAATGGGAATTTTGTGATTTTAACCTCAGGGGAAGGAGCACAGGCAATTAATACAAACAAGAAGGAAGAAGTAAGCTCAGTGAGTCATAGCCACCATATAAACTTTGCCATACATCTGTGTTTTCCCATGCTGCTCTGAACCCTTGCCTCAGACTCTTGCAATGGACAGAATGCCAAATATGAGTAGAACAAATTGTATTTTTCCACCCCGGGTTTCTTTTACAGCATGATAAAGTATCCATTGGGGATCAGAGCTGACACTTGCAGAGGAACTGAGAAGTACCTCTGGGTCTAAACCTCACTGCCTAAAATTTCCAGCTCCTTCAAACAGGGTCTCCAGCCTGCAGAAATAAGCTTCTGTTTCCCCAAGGCTCTGATGGAAATTCCAGAGTAGATGGGAGTAAAGTGAGCAAGTGGTCACTTTTAATACATCCCACCTGCTGCCTCAGCAGCAGCCTAATGCTGGAGGAGGCAGGAAGGAAGAACCTGACTGCTGAACAACGCACTGACTGAGGACTCACCCCAGGCTGTCAGCCTGGCCAAAATTCAGCTCCTCGGGCCCCCAAACCAAAGGCTGCCAGTTACATGTTACATTTATGATCAGAAAATACATGGACTATTTTTTCTTCAAGAATGATGTAATGGGAAAGGGCTCAAAGCCCACTTGATGACTGAGTAGAAGAGAATGGATGTCTAACACATTAAGCTCTGTCACTTTTATGTCCATCCCCTCCTCCCATTTTCTGCACCACAAACAGGACCTGCTGTGTAGCATCCAATAACCATTTTTTCACATTCATCACCACAGCTCACCTGTGGTCAGCTCTCTCTGTGGCTGAGACAATCTAAGGGCAAAGGTGAAGTACAGTGCATTGCCAGTTTCCTTCTCTCCACCCATGGACATACCAGTAGCACTCAAGACAACTCCACATCTAGGACATATGAATCAGCTGAGCTGACAAGTCCCACCTCCAAAGGAACACAATTAACTACCACAGAACCTTATTCCCTCCCTGTTCCTTGATCTCTGCAAACATAGGTGACTGCAAATCACTATTTTGTCCTCACAGAGCCTAGGCTGGGTTGTAGTGGACACAGTTTTCAAGCTGAGGTAACACCAGTGGTCTTGCAACCATATGCTCTGTGCTCAAAGTGCATGAGATGAGCCACTTATTCCATATCTGTGAGACAAAAAGGAAGCTTACCTGGTTGGTCATAAGATGCCCATGCTAAGTTTTCTCCACATTTTCCATTAGAAGACTCAGAGCTGTGTTTGAGGACCCTTGTGGTAGCCAGTTCTTCTGCATATCTAGTAAAAGAAACCACACATTCAGTCAGGGATTAGAGCCATAGTGAGCAGAGAAGAACAGCAAAAGGAGGAAAAGGAGGAGATGCAAGCAAGGAGTTTTGTTGGAAGATGACAGCTTAATACAAGCTACCTATCTGCAAAACCATGAAGCCAAGAGTTAGGCAAAGGAAAGGCCTAAAGGCTATTTTCCATGTCTTTCATGAGCACATGTCACTCCTGAGAAGGATCTGGAAGTAATCAAAGGCCATATCTCCCCCCACTATTCTCTGCCCAGCACGTGGAATTCCACTGGCTATCCTTAGCTGCAGCTGCTGGGGAAAATGCAAGTACTTGCAACAATTGCTGCAGGTGTCATTTTGGACCACTCAGGGGAGTGACTTAAATGTTCTTGATGAGATGAAAAAAAAGACTGAAGTCAGGATTCAGTCAAAGCAAGTGTAGAAAACCCCACATTCACAAATGAAAACAAGTCAAGTGCAAAACACAAACAATATGCAAGGCAACAGAATGGAAGAGAAGGGGATCACTTGGAAAATCTGAGCATAAATCAACGTAGGGATAAAAGCAGCAGTGTTTCTATAGAAGTTGATGTGTGAGAGTGTGGGATGTATTTTATTATCTTATGACAGCACAGTTAAGAAAAACATCATGTGAAAAATAATTACCCTCTTTATTCAGCACTGGAAAGGCTTCAGTACAGAGACAGTCAAATTGGAAAGACCATGGCACAACAAATAAGAGGCAACACACAGAATCATCAAGTCATAGGTTTAGAACTAACACTTTTCCAGACTGTGCAGCAGAAGTCATCCCCATAGGATGATGAAGACATGAAAACAAATGTGGGCTTGAAAAACAGCTAGAGAAACTTGGAGTGAGAATCTTGAGGGCTTGTTAAACAAATATAAAAAAAAAAACCCTCAACACAATACAAAACAAAAAACTGCTTAGGAACATCACAATTTCCAAGAAAAATCTGCAGTTTCCAGGAGAAGACAATGAGGGAAGGATCACCACATTTGTTTCATCCTTCAACTCATTCCCTAGTCATGAATTACTGGCACCTTCCAGAGACAGGAAATTCATCCAGCTGAACATTTTGGCCCAAGTTAGTACTTCTGTCAGTAGGTTCTCATTTCCTTCTGTCCCAGTTCTCTGACCACAACAACAAGAAGCATTTAGCTACCTCCAATAATTAAGAAATATTTAAAACTTGTCAGTTGTCAGCCTGGTAGATCCTGAACTAGAGGATCTCTAGATGCTCCTTCATGCCCCTTTTTTTACTACACTCCTGTAACTTTTCTTTTTCAGGATTCTCCCATTCCAAGCTAGAGGCAATACTGGAACAAAGTACACATTGCAAATGGACAAAGTTGCCAAGGATGTGAAAGAAATGCTGACGAATTTGCCCTGTCTCAGGTAGGCAAAAGCCATGAGATTCACATCTGAGTTCATCACCCTATGCTCCATTACAGTCAGAGATAAACAGACACCTGCTGAGGGTGACTCATCTCCTGCTAAAGCAGGGATCCATAGTCAGTTCATCCAACCTTCACAATTACTAGAACGAAAATAGTAGGAAACAGGTAATTTTCAACACAGAAAAGACAACACAGACAACATACCCAGAGATCTACCAAATATATACCAATGAAGATATCAAATACACCTAAAGAAAAGGCAAAGCTTTTCTTCGAATTTAAGATTGTGAGACATCTGTCTTGAAAAATGTGACATTTCTTATATTTCATGTCTTTTATTCAATCATTTCTGCTTCTTGGTTTTAATGAGTTTCACAGTCTCTGAACAGTCGTCTCTTAAGTTTTACAAGTTTGAGACTACAATCAAACAAAGGTTTGATCAAACAAAGGTCTCTTATTGTTAGTACTTACAGTGGGGAACGTCAACTGAGACCAGAGAGGACTGTAAGGAATTCCAGAAGGATCTAAAAATATCCAGCAAGGGCAATAGCACACTTAGAGATAAATGTGGAGCAATACATATTTGACAGAATAATCTGAACTATTCATACAAGTTGACTTGTTCAAACAAACTGTGGCACTTTGGAGACACAATAAGTGGTGTTGACAAGTCCATGAAATGTATTTCTTGTTGTGAGGGATCATATAAAATAGAAACAAAACCACCCTTTGAAGAACAGAAGGAAAATCCCAGCAGATTACAAAGGTATGTGGATGAATCACTGGCATTCCATCTCTTGGAAATACTGTATCAAGTTAGCATTGTGTCTCGAGGTAAAAAAATTGTGAAAAAACAAAACCAGATTTTGCTTGGTTTGTGCCAGAGGGCAGCAGATGGTCCATTGTACAGCACAAAACCTGGTAGAGGCCTCTGGTCTACAGGGCAGGAGCTGTTGTATCTGTGTGACAATACAGTGCCACGTTGGGACAGTAAATCAGATTCTAGAAAGGCTACAGCCTCTCTGGCTCCCAGCCAGCTGCAGAAATCTGCATGATTATAGTAGAAATCCTAATGGGAGATGAGGTCTCATGTCTGCAGGGATTAAACTAGCCACTGGTCAGCTATTATGGAAAGACACTTATTTTCTGATTAGTTTAACCTGCTTTTATTCTTTCAGGTATCTCCTTTTTACTGAAAGGATCAGCCTGAAAAACCTGAAGATTTTCAAAAGGGTTTCTGTAAAGGAAAAGGAAATGATCTGGTTGTCAAATCTACACCAAAGGAGGCAAGTTATAATGGACTCAGATTTGTCTAAGGAAGACTTAAATCCATTCAGGAACTGAGATCCACTGCATATAGACTGACAAGAAGTTTGTGCAGTCTTCAACACTGAGTCCAGGTATGTCCTTCCTGATAGAATAAATAAAACAACATAATCTGATTTTGCCTTGGGGCAGAGAGGCAGACAATTTGATCTGACATTAATTCCCTCTGATTCCATTGGTCTTAAACCAGTTAACACTTCCCACCATGAAAAGCTTATTTTCTCCAATAATTCAGCAGCAGTGGGTACTCACCTGCAGATGACAACCCATCATCTGACAGAGATGATAGCAAAGCATATTTTAGGCAACTACTCTCTGCAGAGGAAACACAGCAGTATAGAGGGATACAGCTCACAACCGGGAAAGGGTTTAAGAAAGATTTATATAGCTGAGACCACAAGAAGTGCCCGCGTGAGCAGAAGAAAGAAGGGACCAAGAGTTGTGTAGAGAGACAAAAGTAGAGTTCCTCCATTCAGTAAGTCTCCACTGAATAGAAGTACATCAAAAGGCAAGTATTTTTTGCTGTATGCACAGTCAAACCTTATAGATAATTGTCACAAATGTCATTAGAAAAGAAAGAAAGAATCAAACTCACTGTTGGGCTCCTCTGTTTAACTTCTTGCAGAGTTTCAATGGGGGGACTCCATGTTTCTTCCTGTAGTCATTGTGTGCTTTCAAGACATCCTCAGCAAATTGTTTGGAAGCTAAAATCATATTAAAAAAAATAAGGACTGTCAAATACAGACATCAGTAAGGACAAACAAAGCATATTCTGTAGCTGAGATGCTGGTACAGGCTGGACTGAAAAACAGAAGCATACAACCCTCATTACCTGGGAGTAGGATAAAATCAACCACTAATACCATCCATCCAGAAACTAACTCTAAGAGATCCTCCAAGTGGGATGGTACAGATTTACTAAAGGTTGAATAAAAACATAAACCTTGCTTCATTCTTCAAGAGCAAGGTGGAATCAAGTTAGTCTGACTGAATTTCTTTTCATTCACTATACAGCACAAATTCATAGAAATCTCAAAATGCACCTCAAGACAAATAATTGTTCACACAGAGCAAGGGGTAAGGAAAGCAATGTCTGCTGGGGATGATTTGAAAAGAGAAGTCAAAACTTTGAAAGAGCTCTTTTGTACCCTGATAAACTTGAGACTTTCAGCAGCACAAGGCAGAGAAGAAGCCAAAGTCCACTTTGAAGGCAACTTCATGTTACCTCCTTCTATGACTTTGCTGATTTTTCCCAAGATTCAAAGGGAAAAAAAATATTCTGTCACTGATCATCCTGTGGAATTTGCTGCTTTAAGAGTGAGGATTTCTATTAAAATTATTTATTGTCAATAACAAATTCAAATTTTAAAAAGCAAAAAAAGGCATGTGCAAAACTTAGTTTCTTCTAGCCATGGGAGGTATGATGGCTCTGCAGTCCCTAGAGTACCTCCATCCACCCCTTCCCTCAAAGGTGGCTGCTATAGAAACACTTATCTACTGTGACTCAAGCTCATGTGCTAACCGCCCTCCTCTGCATGGCTTCTCCCGTGCTTGCTGATGTATGGAGAGGGACGCCCAACTGCCAAATGTAGTTCAGATTTGTTCTGGAAGACGTGTTCAGTTTTTCCATTTTCCCCAATGTTCCATAAGCTGAGAAGTCAGACATTAAAAGTAAGAGTTAATGGGAGTTTTGAGACTCCCACCCAAATGGGAACAGCTTCCCAAACAGCTGTGGAGTCGCATTTTTTTCCTTGATGCAGCCTCCTTAAGCTGCTAGAGAATATTATTTCCTACTGCCAGGAAGTTAGTTGTGGTCATGAATCATTGCATAGCTTTATAAGTAAAACAATTAAAGGGATTAGATACAGTTGCTTGCTTCTTATTATTCATTTATTTACCTCTATTTTGCATTCTTCTGGAACCCTGACTAAGAAAATGACAGCAAAAGGCAACAGATTTCCAGGCTATGATATGGTGGAGCAAACCTTACACTTGTTATGTTTCTGGACTTTAAGTTTCACTGATCCACTTTGTGAAGCTTCAGAAAAGTAAGCAGAGGTATCAAAGCTCCCTTATCCCACCAGATTTATTTCTCTGAGTATATTATTTTTCTGTTTTCTCACCGTCTCTAGTGTCTATCCAACCTTTCATAAGCAAAAAGCTCTTCACACCTCAGCCCTTTCTGCCTTTTCTTTGCACCCCATCTTCTGCTCTGTTCCTCCCTTAGTTTTGACATCAGTGCAGAAGAAAGTTATCTGAACACAATTTCATCTGCTCTGCATCATCTTTGCAGCTGCCAACTGGACCTACTCCACTGGTCTTGCAGAGCTGTATGCAAGACATGTGGAAAGAAAGCAATAGTAAAACATTCCCCAAAAAATAAATACAAAATCTCTCCACCCAGTACCTACACACCAGAAATTATGTGGGCACAGTGATTCAGAAATGAGCACAATATCAATTTCTAGTTGTCTTAATGCTCTCCATTCTTAGTGCCTATGGATTAATCTGCACTGGCAGTTTTGTACTTTTGTACACAAAATATTAAAACTACAGATAATTAACATATAATGCAAACAACAAGAAACAGACCTCATGTAGAATCCTACACAAAAGTGTGCCTATGTGTTTATCTCAGTCCTTTGAACAACAATACAGGTCTCAGCTCTTTGCTCAATGTATGCATTGCAGGTAAGTGGAGATAATGGCAACACCACTCAATTTTCCCCCAAAATAAATAATTAGAAATGTACTGAAGAAAGCTACAAAATACAACTCAAGGGATCCATCCTTTTGGAGAGAGGTAAATTTAAAAACCTGATACCAATAGCCCTGGCAATGATGTGACTCATAACCTGCAGTGTTCTGGACATTATCGCCACACTCTTTCCTGGTCCAGGCAGACAAAGGAAAATTAGTCACACAGGCAGAAAGAATCCAAGCGCTGAAATACATGGAGAACCATAGAATGGTTTGGGTTGGAAGGAACCTTAAAGATCATCTAGTTCCAACCTCCCTGCCATGGCCAGGGACACCTACCACTAGACCACGTTGCTCAATGCCTCATCCAGCCTGGCCTCAAATACTTCCAGGGAGGGGGCATCCACAACCTCTCTGGGCAACCTGTTCCAGTGTCTCACCATTGTCACAGTAAAGAACTTCTTCTATGCCTCCTAGATCTACCCTCTTCCAATTTGCATCCATTACTCCTAGTGCTGTCATCCTGTACCCTACATAAGCAGGCAATCAGGTAGCTGCTTAAACACTGATTATAGTTCTCCTTTAATAATAAAATCTCTTCAGTTTCCCTTCACTTTGCAGAACTGCTTTATCCTACTCTGATAGCACCAATGGGATGTTGAATGAGAACGCAGCAAATCAGCTGTTAACATGCCCAACAGCTTTGGGAAAAATCTATTGGAGGCTTTAGGGAACTGCAAAGAAATTATATCAGGAATAACATAATTACTCTGAGATAACTGAAGATACCTCTATTTTAATAAACTTTCCAAAGTATACTAGCATATTGGAAAGAAACAAAAAGCTCTTGAGTAAAAGACATTGCAATGGTTTCTATTGACCATACTCTTCCATACTCTGAGAATAATGTTTCTTCCATGGAGAAGAGCTGGGCACTTTACTGGTAAGAGAAATATTAAGAGTGAAGTTAGACTGCATTTTGACTCTGCACTTTGGTTTGAAGACACGAACACTCCAGGATGGGCTTATAATTGAGTGGCCTCTTCAGTGCCACAGGGACTGATTGCTCCATGTTTCTCCCTCCATGCATTTGCCAATGATACCATTTGAGAGTATGGATCTGACACTCCAATTCATGAATCACTTCCAGCCACAAAAACTCACTTCCTTCAGAGCTAAACTCCTCTCTACTATTTAACAAAAAAGTCTGGCTGCATGGAAACATATAGAAGAAATTAAGTCATATGTACATCCTGGAGGGAAGGAAAGATTAAATAATGCTATATTCAGCAAGCCTTATGTCCTGTGTGGAGTTTGTCTTCTTTTGCAGTAACTTTCAACCAAGATTTTAATAAATCTCCATCCCATACAGTGTTAGCAGACTATTTCCCTCCCAACTTAAATAAAGCTATGACCCCACCACAAGCTAGAAGAGAAAGTACTGCTTAAAGCCAATTGAGGGTTATAAATAGACATGAGTTTGAGTGGGAACAGCTTCCTGGGACTTTCCTATGTTTATGAGGCTGCTCAAAATAGTTTTCCTTTCAGTTCAGGAGATCCCTCTCGAGGGAGGAGATTCTCTGTTCAGTTTAGCCTGAACGTTTCATACACCTGCTGATTGCTGTGGTAAGCTTCAGAACAACACCAAAATGTTTGAAGCAATTGAATGTGATGGCCAAACTCCCCACTCATTTTATTATCTGGATTTTCTCTATAGCAAACTGGCAATTTAATAACCTTGTACAACCTGTGCCATATGACATATAACATGCTGTTTTCCACCATGCTCCATTCAAGGCATGTGGCCTGAGAATATGCAGCCACCCATGTAATAATGCTTGGATGACATTAGTCCTGTCACTATTTGATTGCAAATCCTATTTTTGCTGTAATAGACAGCATTGATTACTTCCTCACTTAAGGCCTTTTATAAACTGAAGCAATTTACTGCCCTGATTAAAAAGGAACACCTGATAAACTGGAAACTGAATAGCTCTGAGAGACAGCAGAGACTTCTGCCACATAAACATTATTAAAAAAAGTAATTCTAATCAGCAATATTGAGCACTGACAGGACTGAGACCTCTTTTTCCTTGAGGGCAGGGGTAGGGAAGAAGTCCTTTCTTTGCAACCCCTGTCTCCTCCAAACAATCAGATAAACAAGGCTGTCAACAAGCAATCATTATTATGGAGTGGCCATCCTGTCTCCACAGGGTTGGAACTGACTGCTCATCATATCTAAGAGAAGCAAATGTTGGCCTTGCAGGAGAGACAAAATTATTTGCCATGGAGGACAACTAAATACTGTAATCATGCCACACACCCACACCTTCAGCCTTGGCAGATATTTTATGTGTAAGTTGTTCACTTTTTCAGAAAGACTAAGGACACTATCACATTGGTAAGGCCTTGTGTTCTTAAATCTAACTGCCACACAATGCATACAGTACATACACTTGGAAATACAAAGCCCCATGCAACCCCTATGTGTTAGAGCTGATGATGCTATGCTGAAAGAGAAAGTGAAGCAATCTTCTCCATCTCTTCCTCTCTCCCCAACATAACCACCTAGAGTTCCTAATTACAGTAATTTATGTAGAAAATATTTACTATTTACTATCATATTTACTAATGAGTAACAGCAGAACTTCCCTACTACCAAATCATGACAGCAGCAATAGCTCTCCTAAGCCCACTGTAAGTCACTTGCATGTCTAACTTGAGTCATTTTTGATGGTCTCATTCATATTTTGGACACTGCCAAGACCATTTTACACAGCACTGTCTGGTGCTAACCAAAGTCTTTGTGAATTTTGCAAAGAACTGGAAAAAACTAAGAACTCTCTCACTTCTTCAGGGATATGCTCCACCATTTTATACCTCTACTATTTAAGCTCTGTCATTACCAGGGGTACTAGTACCTGAACTAGCTTTCATTTCATTAGCTCAAACAAGCTCCTACCTCACTTTTCTGCCAAGGTAGTAAGGGTAATGCTCAAAGTATGTTTATTTATGCACCTCCCAGAGGCTTGGAAATATGGCCACAAACATTTCTTCTGACCACTGATGTGTAAATTCACCTATCCAGTAGCCCACATCAGGTAGGGAGACATAGGAGACTTCCTTTACCCATATTTCAGTTGCATCATTTCATTCTCATCCCCCTGTGCAACAGGCCAAACTCCATTCCTTGTAATTCTAAATCTTATTTATAGAATCATGCAATGGTTTGCATTGAAGGGACAATTAAAGATCATCTAGTCTGACCTCCCTACAATGAGCAAGGACATCAGCATCTAGATCAGGTCCAGCACCTGGAGTAAATAAATAAAAGGGACTGGAGCATACAGAAGGAATGTAGATGCAGACCCACGCCCAGGGACTGTAGTTCCTTTGCATTTCTTCAGAAAGCCAATGCCACAACACTGTGCCATGGACATTCCCTCCAGTGACCTGCCACAGAGGAATATATTCATCATTCATCCTCATACATTGAAACTGTAGAAGCTATAAAACTACTTAAGTCGAAACATCAGGAACACCTTGAGTACCAGGGCAATAGAGCACTGGCACAGGTTGCCCAGTGGAGTCTCCATCCTTGAAGAACACCCTGCAGGTGTTTAATGCCAGGCTAGATGAGATATTGAGCAACCTGATCTAGTGGAAGGTGTCCCTGGCCATGGCAGGGGGGGTTGGAACTAGATGATCTTTAAGGTTCCTTCCAACCCAAACTATTCTATGATTCAGTATTCACTTACTGGAGTCTCAACACGTTACAATGGCTTCCAACCTTTCCAAGTGTGACAAACACACATATAGGGTATAATTGAGCACACATTTAATAACTTCTTAACATTTACCTCATCAGAGCTGTCTCATGGGAAAGTGTCCCACTGCTCCCCCATATTTACATTTAAAACAGGGTGTGGAGACTTCAGTAACACATGCAACCCCATTTTAGGTTTGTGGCACATACGTGTAGTGTATGTGGGGGAAGCCTTCACAGTGGTTGTTAAGAAGTGGCTCCCAAACACTGGACCTACAATGGTGACAGAGCACAGCTTCAGAAAGAGTTAACTTACCACTTCATGGAGCTCTGCAATGATCATGCTTAAAGAGGAGACCAGGCAAAGCCCACATGATTTTTGTTCAAAGCTGAGATTTGAGTAACTCAGTTCAGTCAACATTAAATGACAATAAATAATGCTTGTGGTGGCCTTAAACAGACCCACATTGCCTTTCTCCACAAAACCCCAGAATACTATAATCTCCTCATACCTGCTCCATACAGAAGCCCATTCTGAACCAGGGGTCTGGGCCACCCACTTGGCATCACTTTGCCCCCCTCTGCAAGACCACTCAGCTCTGGCAGAGCTGCTCTTCAGACCATCAAAGACTGGTGAGAATTTGCTAACATCTGCCTGTAAGCCTAGATACGTTTCAGCTTATCTTTTGGAGAGCAACAGAGCCTCTACCAAAACAGTGATGTGAAATAGCCTTCTGCTCTGTTGAGATATGTAATAAACAAAGCAGTTAAATCAAGACTTATTTTCTCATACCTTTTTTCCCTGCATACAGAGCAGCAACTAATGCAAATTCAAATCTATACAAGACAGATACCACTAACTGAACTAAGAGAAAACTAAGGGTTTGAAAGTTTTCACTGAATTCCAACAATAAAAGCTTTCTTCCTGCCTCTTTTTTTTTTTTTAGCAAAGATTCCTGGAATATTTAGTAAAGACAGCTAATGTTTTTTGATGTACGGATATATGGCATAGGAGACCTTGGTAGGCATCTCAGTTACCAAAGCACCACCACACTCTGTGTTATTCTTTATGAGCCCTTCATGCTTGTTTTGGTATTTATCTGCCCTAAGCATGAGGAACTAAGGCCACTAATCTCACAGTGAACAGGAGTGACCACTGTCATGCTGCTCCATTCTCCTCCTCTCCCCTCCTGAAACCCTGATGGTTCTATAGACAGGTAAAAACCGGTCCCGGTTTTTACCAAAGCCTGATGACATCCTGGCAGATTTTCTCTAGTTGCCACTTATTAAAATTGAACCAAATAATCAGTGTCTTCCACAAACAAAACCTGGGAAAATGTGGTGCTTTTAACTGAATTAATTTGATGTTTGAAATCCCCTTTTCACCATCATACCTTCAGTTCATTTCTGCTGTAATAAGAAGCAGCCAGTAATTCATACTAAGAGGAGCTCTGCAAATGCCCTGCTGTTACTAAATATAAATCCTCAGTTGCTCACAGTTTAGGCTAATTGATTTCCTCTCTCCCCACCAGCCCTGTAAAACCGGCCAGCATGAAATGTATCATCATTTTGGCAGCTTGTGAGCATCACAATTCTCAGAAAGCAAACGGGTCACATCTCTAGGATGCTTGTACTTTTGTTATGACCTGGTATGCCTTCCCCTACCAAGATTCAAAAGTACCAGTCTCCAGATAGCTGAAGATGCAGCTGTACCACAGAAAACATGACATTTTTTTCCCTCCTTGCTCTGAGGGTGCATCTCAAGAGTTAAAACCAGCACATTCTTCCCAGAAAGAACTAAAACAACACGGCAAACTGCACTGAGTTTGGTTTCTGCCTCTTTTCTTTTTCTCAAAGTGCTTTCTCGGTCCTTATTTTTGTACTGACTCAACAGTGGGTAACTCCCAGCTGTCTTCCTGAAGTCCCACCCACATTTGCAGAAAGAGGGGAAAAAAAGAAAA